>BJBW01006198.1:0-58990 GCA_004320125.1 Scolopax mira
GGATGACTTTGTAGAGTAGGGTAGATGGTTGGACTCGATTATCCCAAGGGTCTCTTCCAACCTAGACAATTCTATGATTCTATGATTCTATGACTCTACCCCTCTACTCTGCTCTTGTGAGACTCCACCTGGACTACAGTATCCACCACGGGGGAGTATGACATCGGAAGGACATGGACCTGTTTGGAGCAAGTCCAGAGGAGGGCCATGAAGATGACCAGAGGGCTGGAGCATCTCTCCCATGAGGGAAGATAGGCTGAGAATAGAGGGGCAGAATCACCTACATTGAGCTTGCCATGATTCTTTTGATGCAACCCAGGATATGGCTGGCTTTTTAAGCTGCAAACACAATTCTGGCTGTTTAACATGACTTACCTTTACATTTCTTAATTATGAATATAATTTAATTAATATTCTATAAGAAAATAAATTGAATTATAATTTTAATGTGAGAGCTGTTTGTTTTCTATAAACTAGTATCACATTATTTACAAAACTGTTATAAGGAAATGAATAGCTAAGGATATCATAAATCTTACATTGACTATATCAACTAGCACATTTTTCATACCAAGTGAAAATGTGAATTTCATGCCACACCTCAACAACTTTACTAATAACCTATAGATTATTTCCAAGATAATTTTTCTTTAATGCTGACTCCTTTTCTAAAAATATTTTTTCTGAAAATGGGACAGAAAGGTACCTTCTCCTGTGTTTCCTTTCTCTGGAGCAACAGGCATTGATGTAATAGTTATTTTCAACAGATGGGACAGAGCTTGCTTTCCACAAACCACCACATTTTATGAGCATTAGTTCTCAACAGATGTCAGACCTTCCATAAATGTGTGTAAAACACTAATCATGTTAGCAGCATAGATATAAGATTAGCCCATGACCATCTCAATGGCCGTGCTACATGCTGGATGTACACTCAGGGCCTTTACACACATCATTCTACTAGTGAACGGTCTAAGGGCCATTGCATGTTCATACCTTCCATGGAACAAATTTCTGGTAACTTTCTGGATCGTGTATACTTGAGATGCCTGTGTCTTTTAAGAGAAGTATGGAGAGTTACAGTATATATATGCAGGTAGCTTGATAACATTGTTGATTCAGCTCACATTTTATCCAAGTAATTGCAATAGATTAGGGTGACTCATCTCATGACTAATCTGACAATTCTTTCTTTATATGACTGTCCAAGGATGGACTTTCCTAGGGAATTGTAAACCCATTATCAATTATTTTGTAGCCAGCACTGTGCTGGCAGCTGATTCTTCCGTTCCCTGAAAAGTATTATTTTAGAAGTATATCACTTACAGACTATGTCTTCTGGGAATTTGAATCTACAGTAGAGTAAGGACTATGAAAATGAAGTTTGAGCTAGCACAAATATGTATGGAGTTCATGATCTATAATAGTACCCTCAAATTATTACACTCAAATTTAAGAAACATGGACTGTGTGCATTTAACAATTTAATGGATTTTATTTTAGCTAAATATAAAAAACATTTAAGAACTGAGACATTTCCTAATGCCTTACTCAAAAGATGAGTTTCTTCAAACTTTGTGGCAACAAATGCTGCTAGTGTAAATACTGTATTATTCAGGATCATCAATTATTAAAATAAAACACCATGGCAGCTCAAACAGACCTCTGCTTTTAGAGGTGGATAAAATTTTAACCATTGAGAAGTTACTGTTTCCCTTAATAGTATGAGCTGGTGTTTACATGATTTACATGAAAAGTCCTAAAGACTATTCCTGCCAGCTGCCTCTAGTGACCCAGAGAAATATCCCAAATGTGTAGCTGATTGGAAGTTTTCCTGATTTCAGGGAAAATTATATCTACTATAATGTATGGGATAATTGAATCAGCCTGAAGGGGGGGGGGGGGGGGGGGGGGGGGGGGGGGAGGGCAGATTAACTGGAAAGCCCTTTCTATCTTTTATCTTCTTTTGAGCATAGTAGTCTTCTGCATAGATTTGGGAAAAATAGTTTGCGTCAAAAACAAAACTCCACTTTTGAATGAATGATTAAAGATTCTGCTTATCTTGAACATTTCATTATCATATGAGAGTTGTAAATAATTAATTTTTTTTGAGATTTGAATAACTGGCAATCACATCACAGTTCCTGTTCATTTCAATTTTACAGAGGAGAATAAAATGTATTTCCCCCATTTTCTCCATGTATAATGCAACATTTCCTTGAAGTCTGGTTTGTTTGTTTGTTTGTTTTCCTGTATTGTTATATGTCCTGCAGAGTTTGTCTTTTCATGTCATTCTTTGAAACAAAAATTATTATTCTAAATATACATTCCCACTGCTTGGTTTGGCAGGAGAAAATAAACTTTGTCTGTCCCTCAAATTATTCCATTCACGAGCAGGTGTAGCTTTTGCTTCCCTTTTTAAATCTAACTTTAAATTCATACCGATTCTATAACAGTAAGTATTTTAAAATGCACTTTTTATTGATTTTTTTGCAGTGTTGCCTACCTAAGCTCTTTACAATGAAGCTGAGGAAGATGAATATTTGACAGATTTTTTTCTTATTTCTTGGAAAATTTAATAATTTATATAAATCAGAAGATTCAAGAACCTTTCCTCCCATGATTAAAGTCATTATTAATTAAAGGTTTGGCTGATTCCTTCTACCTTCAAATTTCCTAAATGTATGCTTGTGTATTGGTTGAGTATCTACACCATTAAATACTTGGTTTGGGTTTCATTTATATTTTCATAAAAGTGTGATATGTTTAGCTATTCAACAATTTTCCTCCTGCTGAAACTGATAAAATTTCCAACTTTGCTTTGGGACCATGGCAAGGATGTATGGTGATGATTATGACAGCACACAGGTGAGTGGCACTTAGGATAGAAAACTCAGATTCACAACACTACTCTGTAAGTCTTCAACTGGGACAAGACCAGAGGCTGTAATGGGGAGCAAGTCAGCTTGGCACATCTGATAACATGCAGCAAGGATAAAGAGGTCTAAGACTTTTACAACCAAAGCATGAATGGAGACCTCCACTGTAGTGTCTAAGCACTAAGCTCTCTATTATTTTTGGTTGGAAACTTGTTGGTTTTTTTTAAGAGAAGTCCAACCTTTTCAAAGCATTTTGGTCTGTTCGAATCATGAGATTAAATTTTCCCAAGGAAAAACTGTGCAGTATGAAAAATCCTGACCAGCACTAAATTTGTTTAGCCCAGAGCACAGAATATTTTGAATTTTGTCAGGATTTAGATGGCAGACCCTTTAAATCTGCTGTGAGCAAATAAAGGCTCTTGCTGACAAGAATAAGATAATTGCTTTCAGAAACACTACTTTTGTTATTCACATACATTTTAGCAATGCTTTCTCTGAAGTGGGGGGAATAGGATCTGTATTAAGAGAACATATGTCTGGATTCTATGTGGATATGATAGGGTCTATCCCTGGTACGTATGTGTACAAGCACATTGGGAAATAACTGCACAGGAAGAATAAGATTGACTCATGTAGTTCATCTCAGCAGCAGCAAAAATGATCTGTGCCAAATGAAGTACCTAAAGGAGAAAGAGACACTGTCACTCAAGTTGTGTGTACCTGAACTGAGTGCTGTAAATGTTTCCATATTCTAACCATAACCAGGGCTGTGCAGTCATGCCATGATGACCAAATGCAGCTTGCATTCAGGTCCTTACCCTCAAAATGTCAACCAAGTCCTATTTTTCTATGAATTTCCTAGAGAAATTTTGTTTTTAAGGGTGCCTAACTAACTTTCATTTTTAAATGCAGCTAATTCTGCCACTCGTTAGCAAAACAAAAAATCCTTTTTAATTTTATGTTGTGATAAAGAACAGAAGCTCAGGTAGAATGATCAAAAAAAGTCTGTATCTACACAGCACTGACATCTGTGAGAGTTACTCCATCTGAACAGAGATAAATGCTTAACATTAAATGTATTTAAATATCTGTATTTTAGGCAGTACCTTACAGGCTTTTCAACAATGTTTAATTGCAGTGGAAATCAAAAAATTAGTTTAAAATAAAGATTTTACCAGGTATCTAAATGATTTAAATGCTTTTGTGCCTTATAACCTGCTTAAAACTTCCTAGGAAGTCTGTTTCAAAGCAGCAAACTGAATTCAGGCCATCCCAATGTTAAGGTAATGGCCTAATCACTACCTATTTCTCCCTAACTGTAATTTCTTATTTTTGAATTATTCAATATGTAATTTATTGAACAATGAAGACGTATATGTCTAGGGGTTTTATTAGGTAAGTTCTCTTCAAAAGATTTTCTTTTTTATGTGGTGAATGAAGTCTATAAACTTACAGATTTTTTTCTATTTGAAGTTTAATACAACATTGCTTATTTTTCAGCTATGATTTTTGCCAGTTTCTCAATTTATCACTTCAAAATTACATTTTGCAATTCAGGGAAAGTTCCACAGCTTTGAACTATTACAGATCATGAGGGCTAATTGTTTTGGTTGCACATTAAAGATATATAACTATGTATAAGTGCTAAATCTGAATTCCCAGACATAAGATGAGACTCAGTTTATGGCCAAATGATGGAACAGTGTGTTTATCCGGACAGTGGTAGGTAGATGTGCCATTGTGTGAAAAAGGAAAGGAGTTAAAAAGATGCCAAGAGGCAGGTGCTAGTCTTTGAGCCACAACAGCGTGCCATATGGCTCCCAGACAGAATTTGGATGATGTCTTGTCAGATCTGAGTGTGGGAGAAGATCTTCAATCATACTGCAGCTAGAAGACATGTCCTTCACATTTCTGTGATTCTGTTCTTCTTTCCATGACAAGTGGATAACCTATGCTAACTATATCTATCCAAACATTAAACAGCTTGTTTTGAGCACATGTACTTTTACAGCAATTTCTTTTTATTCTGCAAGTCTGCAAACTTTTTTGGATGAGTCTTGGTAGAGATACCAACTTCTGCAAGATCTGATGTTAAATAACATGTGTCGCAGTGTTTCAAAATTGAACCATCTTCCTCTTTTTTTTTCTCTCTGATGTTAGAGACAAATGCTGCTATTCTTTCTCTTTGGGTTTGGTGACTTCAAGGGCAATAGACTTTAATTAATTAACTGTAACTGGGAGTGCTGATACTGAAGTAACATCCCAGAACAGCTTTAACATACACAAATAAGCCTTGGCAACTACCTCTAACAAGCTGGCAGAGGGTCAAGGAAACTAGCAGGAAAGAATGCAAAATGACCCAAGCTACTATTGTAACTTTGAGAGCAATAATCATTATTACTACTTCATAAACATTAATATCTTCCACAGCTATTAAACATTATATGTTTACCTTGTTAATTATTTACAAGAGTAGACATTGTACGATTTTCACAATTTTATGCTGTACAGATACCTTCCTACCTATAGTTCATTCAGGAAGTGGCTAGGAGTTTATGATGTTGAAGTTTTGGTTCAAGTTGGACCTTCCTCAGTGCTTGAAGAAAAAGAAATGGAAAGAGATTGCATTGGGCACTAAGGATAATTTTCAATTCTTCTCAAAAGGACGTATTGCTTAACATTGTTCTAGAACCCTTATGGTAGTAGAAGACAAGTAGTTAAAGCTTTTTTCCCTGCAGGATACTGCTTTTTCAGGTGAGTACAACTAACATGATCCAGAATTTGGGGGTGAACTCCACCCCCAAAGTTATCTGTATCCAGAGACTATATTTTCATTAGTAAACTAATTTCAAATATATTGATTCAAATCTCTTCTCTTTAGCCACAAAAATCTACAAATAATATACTTACTTCTCTTGCTCTTGTAGTCATATAATAGTCATCATTCTGGGAACACAAAAGTTTTATCAAAGAATGAATTTAATAAGCATCTAACTTTTTAATTAAAATTATAAAGTTATGATATATTCACATTAAACAAAATCCTTAAGCAAAGGATGTAAATGCATACAAAAATGATCAATATTATGAGTGATGTGCAATCAATGACTGGTATAAAGTGAGATCAAAAGCAGGTTAAATTTTGATAAAAGACTTCATTGGGCATGTAAATCCGACTTGTTAATAGGTATGAAATATAATACAAGTTTAATATTCCATTAGTCTGTAATGAGAGGCGATGTTATACTTGAAATTTCAACTATGATGTTCTGGTATTTTTTTTTCTCTCTGCATGCACGTGTGCCAACCTGGAGTACAGTTCTGCCATTTAACTGAAGTTTTCACTAAAGCTTAGTGAAAAAAGTATCACATATACTGGAAAAACATTTTTTTCCCCCCCACAGGAATAACTGGAATCAAATTCATTTCACCTGCAATACTGCATTTTAAAAGCTAAAAAGGTGCTATAGATAAGACTATAATTGGTCTGCTTTTATTACTCACCTGCATCTATGTCCCACTTTTTCTGTCTCAGATATAAAGGTCCAAAATCAAAATTAAAGTTTTAACAGAGGAAAACAAGCTAATAAGAAAGTTGCAAATTTAGTACCATTTTATTTTACTGATGCATGATGCTGTAATGCATTTTCAAATAGTCAAGGAAAGTTACTCAATGTATATTGTACAGAAAAACAGAAGTTGCACTGCAAGAAGTATTTTATGACTTTATTTAGCATTGACTGTACAATTCATAATTGCAAGACTAGATCTGATCATAATTTTGCTTTTATCAGAGCCTGTGACAGATGAAAAGCTGGATTTGAGTTCTCAGAGTTTTGAATCAATGGAACATTTATATGAAGTGTTAGGGAGCATTGGATTGAGATTACTCCAGCCATATAAAGCTATTATAGCTATATATAATATACATATTTATCAAATTTAAGAATCATTATTTTCTTATAAAGCCAATTCTCTTACAAAGGAAAGATGATCATAATAGTTATGAATTTGCTTCAGAATGTGGACATCATATGTTCTGTGACTGCATCACCAATAATGATGTTTGGTTTAGTATTTAAAATTATAGTTATTTTTTTTTTTTTTTTTACACAAAATGCAGAAGAGGTACAAAACAGCTTGAGAAATCGCCTTAATTATAGTAAATTTGATCAGCATAACCTCTTCTACAACTTGCCATACAAAATCCGTATCGTTTTGTGCTCAGAGAACAAAGCTTTGTGCTGACACCTTGAAACATTTGTCCTGTTAACCAAAAATACTGTGCTAGTGTCATTCCTTGCTGACAATAAGCTCAACCAAACCTTTGTCATCAAAGGCAGCTGTGATCATTCATTTAGAAAATAAGATCATCATTAGGGTTAACCTGGAGTGGAGGTTTCTGAGACTGCTAAAAACTAGTAGTTACTAATGACAACGCGAACTGCGAGTAATCAGTGCTACCTGCTGAGGTGTGAACCTCTTCTCCAGAGTAAGAGACAGACCAAGACAGATGCTTTTAGAGATGCTGAGAGTTTTTTCTAACTGTGTTTCAGGAAGCGCTCAGCATGCTATGACTGTATGGAACAGATATGGATTCGTGTTCCTGTGTTTCAAAGGAAACCTGTTATGTGTGTCCTTCATCTGGATGATACCAACTTTCCCTTGCCAGAAGGATAAAGAGTCCCTCCTTGCTCCTTAACCTGCTCAGCCCTGTGAACCACAGCTTCCGTATGGCTGAGACTATTTGAAATTTTCTCTAGGGATGAACGGAAATGTAGAAGATAAATTGTTTTTTAGTTGAAGACATAGCTTCGGCATTATGGAGAAAAAATAACCAGTGGCATCGATAAGGGGCCAATATTTCAGAATAGTGAGGATGTTATGAAATTATTTTATTACCTGTGAGCTTATAGAGCTTTAAAGCTCTACTACGTTTTCCCTAGAGCAATTCCTAGCTACTCCTCTGTCCTGTATTTTATAAAATAACAGGGAACTACTTAGACAGTAGTTTTGCCAAACTTTAGTTCTGTGAAGGTCTTTTGAAACTCTAACTTTCAAAATGAAGGCAAGCTCTTAACTAGGTCTTATAAATTATGGTTGGTGACATTTCTCAAATAATGTAGATACAAAATGTATCTCAGGTTCTTTTCATTCATTTTAATGAGTGTAATGAAAAGATAATATACACTGAAATGCACTGCTCAATCTGAGCAAGAAGTAGTATAGAATGAAATAGCTACTGGTGCCCCTTAGGACTGCAATACATTAAGCTTTGGTTATCATTATGTGCTTTACTGTTAAGTGTTATGTGCTGCATTTATAATTTAATTCCTAACTGATCTGATTCAATGACTTTCAATCTTTCAGATTCCTAAGGAAAAGTTTTCTAAGAGAAGAAATGAGAAATAATCAGATGCCTCAATTACCTAAAAACAGTTTTATTACATGATAAGAAGTTCTTGACTGGTATAAATCAACATATCATCAAAGTCAATGGAGCATAGCATTTTATATGAGAAGAGTATTTGGCCCAATAATTGCATGTTAATTCCCTTAAGTCTTTTGCACATGACAGTTCTGATTCATAATAAGGGATTCCAGATGCAATGGTATCACAAACATTATGATTTGTTGTTGACTTGTGCTGTTCTCTTTTCACATTGTCTATGAGTTTCACAGGTGAATTTTCTGTGATTTTTTTTTTTTTAACATTTTATCACTCTTTTAAATTGTAACCTTTGACAATGAATTGTAATCCTGCTATACCTGAGTGAACCCATCAAAGACCAAAGAAGTCAGAAATAAATGTTATTTTCTCTGTTGTGGTGTACAGAATGAAGAAGAAAACATGTAATGTAGTGAAAATGGGAGATGAGAACTTAATCATTTGCACATACACCTCTATTATTGTTATTATTATCAATTTACAATGTGAGGAAGTGGGTCTCAGCTTTCTTAAGCAGGAGATAGATATGAACCTCAGACTTATAGCCCAGTTATTCTCTTTCATGAAGAAAGCCAGAATTTTTTAAATGTGGATGGTAACAGCAGTCATTTCAGGACCACTGGATCAAACCCAGTTGCCCACATTTTGCCTCGGACTGTTATTAGATCTGAATTTGTCTTCTTTTTTGGATGATATCCAAGTAAAAATAATTTCTAATGTTTCCAAGAATCATCTATTCTGCAAATATTGAAGGAAATCTTGAGAACTTTTGTGCCAAGTGATATAACACACTCTTAAGCTGCACTGCTCCAGAGTAACCTATAATCTTTTACTCTGATAGAAACATGCTGTCCCTTTAAACCAAATCAAGTGGGAGCCAAGGGGATAAAGGCCTCTGCAGCAAAATCATAATGGTTACCTTAATCTTACATTTCATGGAGCTGTCAATAAAGGTTAGTGACATCTTTCTACTTTATTTCATGCCATGACCAGCGATGTCGTTACATTTCATAGTAACACTTTAAATTAAGATTTTCAAATAAAGCTCTAATCCTTTGAAGCTGACATTTTCCAGACTGCCAGCCAAGCAGCTACTTAGAAGGATCTGTACATAGCTCCTGGGCCACTATTTTTCTCTTTGAAGTATGTTTTAAGGCTAATGTTGATTTCGGTGAAAGCTCAATAAACTAAATATCTGTATTAAAGGTTAATTAGAATGTAGCAAACTGTTCCTATATGTTCATAATAGAATGATTGTTGTTGAATCTGTTCTGTTTATTTCTTAAGTTATAGAAATGATACACCTGCACTACCTGATTGCTATTGTCAATAGATATTAAACATTTTTTTGGTTATAGCTTCCAATATGAACTTCTGGAGGAAGATTATTTGCTTTTCTACTCTTTTGAATTGGGTTGATCTCCAAACTAAATAAAATATTTCTGTTACTTAGCTCACTTCCTTAATAATTTTAAAATTCTGACTTTTCAGTTTAAGTATTGTCTATGATTCTGATTTGAAAGCACAAAGTAGAAAAACAACTGAATCACAAAAGTGTTGCTTGGAAGAAACCTATGGAGGTCCAACACACCACTTATAGGGGCATATTGTTGGCAATGGATGAGGTCTGGTGAGGATTTTTCTTGCTAGTTCTTGAAACCCTCAAGTACAGAAATTTTGCAAGCTTTCCAGTACTGTTATACCTCCCTAGTGAAGTGAAGATTGTTTTTTATCTAATGCCCAGCCTTGTATGTCCCGAGACCCCAAACCAAATATGACTTGAGCCACTGGGGAAACAGCTTGTCAATACATTTGTCAACATTGTTGTCTTTTAATCCTCTTCTACTTGCACATTAGATTAGATATTAGGAAGAATTACTTTACTGAAGGAATGGTCAGGTACTGGAACAGCCTGCCCAGGGAGGTGGTGGAGTGACCATCCCTGGAGGTATTTAAGAAACATGCAGACATGGCTCTTCAGGGCATGCTCTAGTGCTCAAGATTATTGGTCTGTGGTGGGGTGTTGGTGTGGAGTTGTGGGTGTAGGGTTTATTTGGTGGGTGCTTTCTTTGTGTGTGGGTTTTTCTGGATTTCCTGGGTGGGGGGGGGGGGGGGGGGGGGGGGGGGGGTGTTTGGGTTTTTTTTTAATTTTTTTGTTTGTTGTTGTTTTGTTTTTGTTTTGTTTTTTAATGTGGTTGGTCTCAATGATCTCATAGGTCCCTTCCAACCACTAAGATTCTGTGATTCTGTGATAAGCTCTGAATAGAAAGTAGTACGTCCAAATTCTACACACATATTAATATGCTGATTTCTGCCTGAGTTTATTAGTCTTACTGTGGCATGGTTTTCTATCACCTTGGTCTCAAAACCACTCATGTAAGACTATACATAACTTGGATTCTTGTCAGCTTTCTCGTGAAACCAGCTTCAAAGCACAGATTCAACTGGACCTCAATTCAACTTTTAGCCCTGCCTTACAGAGAGAGAGTGTCGCAAATAACACTGTTAGTCCTGTAATTAAACTGTGACTAATGATTTCACAGAGTCGAGAGGATGCATATCAATAAAGATTTTTTTTTTCTTATTAGGTTTATAATCTATACCTGAAAGACACTGGTAAGAAAGTCTATGTAGAACCTTGAATTGGCATTCTCTCTATTAACTCTCCATATAGATGGCTCAAAGAACTTCCAGAGGATAAATAGTTTACACTGACTAGGTTTGTTTGTTTTTAAATTTGGCTTATAACCAGAGGCTAAATCTCTGAAGGGAAATTCTATCCTTATTGAAGGATTAAAAAGATCTAACTTCAGAAGAGTCAGGATTTCTCTGTCAATGCAAATTCAGGCAAATGTAGAAATTGTAAGAAATGTGAAAAATGAACAGTACAAATAAACAGTGTAAGATGTAATATAATTGCATCTGGATATTTGTATGGAAACAATTAGGTACTAGTTTCCAGTCTGTAAGGGTTTTCACACAGTGCCTTAGAATAGTATATGTGTAGAAGTGAACCAAGCCATCACCCATAGACAGCATGACCACAGACAAAGACCACCCAAAGGGAAGCTCTGGAGGCAGTGAGTCATTGCTAAAATTGATTCTTTGGAATTCAAGTGCTTGCTTCTAGCATGAAAATGGCACTAATTTTTGTTCAGGATTCAAACCCAATACTCTCACAGGTTCTTGAAGTTTTTCCTTTACATGATGGACAGTAGCCACTTCTTACTTTTGAAACTTCCATTTAAAGGGATTCTTGAGATGTAAGAAAATGATAAAATACTTCAACAGTCCTTTCAACGAGGAGGTGGGGCTAAGATTTTCTACTTTCACATCACACAGCTGCAGGATGATGCTTGCATTTACTTTATGTTAGTAAAGGCAAAGCAAGCTCTAATGCCTTGCTGAAAATGTAACAGTTTCAACAGAAGGTTTTGAATCTGTTCTTCTTTCAGAATAACTTTCAACTTGGAGAAGAGACAAGTTTTGGTGCCACTTGAAGTATGACCTGAAATAGATGTGCTTTAATCAATGCAATACAGGCTGAGAAAGATGTGTTTGAAGCTTCTTGTGGGCATGTTATAACAGAAAACAGTCTTACATTTGATATTTAGTCACTTTCACTGTTAAAGATATAGCTGATATAAAAAGCTGGTAAATGATATTTATACTGTTTTAACTTAAATGAAATACATTGCTTTTTAACCATTTCTCGTGGCCTGGCCTGGAGAATGAACAGGTGAATGAAGCTATACCTGTATTACTATAAGACCCTTGGAAAATGTATTTGAATGTTATTAAATGGGAGCAAATATGTTATGAAAGGTTGCTGAAAGGGCAAAAAGAAATATGAGAAAAGGTAGTATGTAAACAAAATTTTGCTTTTAGTTATTTAATATAGAAACTAGATCAAGGTAAGAAAATGGTACTATGTGACAGTTTTATTGTGTATCTTTCACATTAGACAATATAATTGCTAGAAAATATAAATAATTTCTGTTTGTATTCTGTGTTTCTGCTGCAGTAAAGAAATCTGGACCTGAACTATACATATATGTATTTATTTTTTTTTAAACAAAAATATCACTTATGAGATCTTATTTTTAAATGTATTCTTTGATAAGGTTTTTTTTTTTCTTCCCAGGATGAAGGAATGTCTTCCATCTTCAAAATGGAATTTCTGGACCTTTTCCTGAGATTTATTCTCCCTACAACAATATGTACTTTCCATGACTATTCTGGAGGTAACTGTTAGGATTATTTTCCCCCCAAATTCTGGATCATGTTAGCAAATGTCACTGTATTCACCCAAAAAAGCAGTATCGTATAGTAAGAAAAGCCATAACTTGCCATTGACGGAGGTCCTCCTTGAGGGAGGTTCACCTTGAACCAAAACTTCAGTGTCATAACCTTCTAGTCATTTCCTGAATGGTCTATAGCTAGGAAGGTAGCACTACATATATGTTCTCAGTCTAAAATTGAGCAAAGTATTTTCCAATTTTTTTAAAAATTTTATCCTTTTTTACAGATTACATCTTCCTATCCTAAATTTGCATTAATGCAATAATAATAGTTTAAAATTAAAAAAAAAAATTAACAGGAGCACAATACTTTTCATAAAACTTCCCTCTGATACATAGTGATCACAATGAAAAAGATATATCTCAGCTCTACAGTATTTCCTACAATTTAGGAAAGAGTAATTTTCTTATTTTATACACTTTTTTGAGGGATTTAGTTATTCTATTTTGCTCTAGAAGTGAACTACCTTGATTAGTTGTTATTGAAGAAAGAATGTGTTAAAGGCTATTTTTATTTTTTCATTAAAATAATCATAATGAGCAGGGTGGAATGAGGTCCAATAAAATGAAAAGAGATCGAGACTTATGAAAAAGTGTTAAGAACAGAAAATACTTCAACATTTTTCATATTAAATAATGATATGCACTGTTTCCATGCAGTATTTGTTACACTTGGTATAGCAGGGGACAGTAAGACAAGATTATATGGTTTTGTCACTGGATTGTCTGGATGTGTCTAATGGGCAGATCCATTTGATGAATTGCTGCACGTCACTCCTAAGACGACTGCCATTCATCTGTGTGGGCCTGGCAATTGGAAGAGGCAATGAACAGGATTGAAGGTGATGGTTGGTGTCCTCAGGTCGAAGCAGAGTTTGAAGAAAAGGTGCCAGAACATGCTAGGAAAATAAGGGAAAATGTAGATACCTAGATAGAGGGTTTGTATAAACTGTTTTTAAAAATTAAGTAAAGCAAAAGCAAAATTAACAAAGAAAAGAGAGAGTAAATGCTGCAAATTTCACTTAAAGTTCTGTGGATCTTGAGAGAATTTTTTTTCTACAAGTAGAGTCGACAATTGTACAACAAGCTCATCAGTTCATAACATTACAATACTTCCAGAGTCACCTTTTTGGTTAATATTTCTTCCATAAAATATTTTATTTAGCCCCAAAAGATTTGTAACTCTCTGATCTTTAAATTGCCCTAATTTTCTATAATTATAAAACTTAATATAACAGATAAGCAACTTCTGACTCAGACAGACTTGAGCATTTAATGCTACAAGTGCAGAGCCTGATCATTCAGCTTGTTAATAAAGAGGCAAGTCAAGGCCAGATCTTTGTTAAGGTCAAAAATTGATCGGACGATATGTATATTCTACAAAGGAGAAGAACTTTAAAGAAGCCTTTCACATGAAGTAACACAAAATAGTTGCTTTCTTTGCACTAATAAAATGTTACATGAAAATAAAATACAAAACAATGGCATTTTTATGTACTTGGGCATTTGTATACCCAGAATATAATACAGTAAATACTATGCAGAAAAAGAATGAAGACAAATATGAGCATTTTAACTTTTATGTATGTATTGTATCTGCTTACTAGAAACATGATATCTCAGATATCATCAAAGGCAACTGCAGATAAAATATGATGATGTTTTTGTGAAATTTATGTTGCCTTTTAGTTAGAGAAACATATACCATGGATAGACAAAACACCAACACCAACACAGTGATTTGCATATGCAAAATTGTTCAAAACAAAAGTGTTTAAGAGAGATGAATTGTCCACTTCTGAAATGTGAAATTGATTGTTAAATGTGAAATGAAATTTTACAAAACTGCCAAAAGGTAATTATATGTAGAAGTATATGGTAGAAATGCCAATTAACCCCATTTCTGTAACAAAAAAAAAAAGAGCTAAATCAAAATAATTTTATGAAACTTCCAAAAAAAGTAAAAAAACTGTAGCAAAGTTAGTGGCTGATTATAGATTGTATGTGATATATTTGTATGTATCTGTATGTGGTTTCTTGAACTCTGAGCCTATTATCTGGTTATGTGAAAGCATTATTTTGTTTCATTAATTTTGTTTGTTCTTAAGAGTCTTTGTTTGTCTTAAGTGTACTTGTATATTTGTCTGTACTATCAAAGAAAAGATTGTATATTTACCCCACCAAGATGTGAAATACTCAATTGGATGGTCAATTTCTGTTTTACAGAAATTCTCCTTTTCTGTAAGAAATCTAAATCAAAGTATAGTGATTATACGATACAATTCTCCTTTGCACAGATCAATTGGTGAATCAGTACATGATGCTACAATAATACATTATTTATAAACAAACACAAACCTCAAATTCTTTCTTTTCTTTTTGTCTTTAGTATGTCAATAATAGAGCACTTTCTGCTCTTGCAAAGTATTTTTTTCAGAAAGTGTACTTAAGGTGAATTTATTTTACTGGAACTAAGCCATCAAAGAAATCAATTTTCTTTTTCTCATGTGCTTTGCTAGATATTTGCTAAATATTTTTATCTTTATGGCTTTTTCAGTTGTTGGTCTTTCCATTTTACATGATGACTAACTTTGTATTAAGATTTAAATTGTTTTCCATTTGTTTTCTTCTTTGCATTGCAGCAATGAGCTTGTTTTACTTGCAGTGTCCCAACATAGATCAGAATGAATGTTCCACAGCTATGATTTCTTTAAGACAAATATTCCTGAATTTGCAAGTTTATCTTGTTGAAGTGACATGAGCCAGACCCATGTTCTCCAGGAGGTCTGCCTAATTGACCTGTGTGTCCACTCATCAGTAGAGATATTTTCTCCCTTTTGTCTTTGAGAATTCTTCAAGCCATTATAGACCATAGGGTTGTCTATTAGCATAAAAAGTTGAAATCAAAACATTTCTCGCATACAGAGGTATAACTGGGCTTGTCAATGTGCTCTCCCAAGCAATGAAGGCAGAAAAGAACCCCACCAAACAGAAGTAGGGAAAAACCTGAGAGTTCAAACAATGAGAATTTTTAATAATGAAAGGTGGTTAAACAGAAGTGTAGTTATGGCCCAGCAAAGTAAAAAAAATATGTGCCTTGACCCAGAATTTCTGAGATCTTGATGCATAGGAAAAAGATATATATCTTCAAAAAATGATGGCTCTGTGCTAACACATTGTAAAATGAAATGAGGGAAGAATTCAGTAATGATGATTTCAGTGAGAAAGTTTTGAAATGCGTTTGAAATTCTTAATTTATTTTGCTGCTTGTACATTTGCAGAAACATGGTTAGGGAGAATTTACAACTCTGTTGGATATAAATTAGACATATTGGAACCATGCTCATTTTCAGATAAACCCCATCACCCAGAAAAATTATGAGTGCTTGTGATTAAAAGAAATGTGAAGAGCTTTTCCTCATTTAGAATATTAGGATTGGCTGTGGTTGCTAATGAAGTGTAAAATGAAATTCTAGTAATTATGTAAATAAGGATACAAGTAAATCTAGAGATATTGCTGGACTTCCAGGGAAAAGTTAAACAATTTGGGAAGTATCAATGAATAGTTCCATCAAATAATGTTTTTGGCTTGTCTTGTGCTGAGGTCTGTCTTGGTTGGATATGGTTTCAAAAAATACAAAAAAGCCCCAAACAATCGCCTGAGCTTGCTGGACATGATAATCTGACAGGCAAGTGAGTTTGTGGGTATAAAAGTCGTTTTCTTATATCATTAATGTAGTCTGACATCTTCTTCGTCATTGAAGGTAGGGATAATTATTACCTGATGATGAGTAAGTAAGACAAAGTCTCTACAATTGCTACAGTGATCTTGATAGAAAATAGACGAGTTTAGTTGTTAATACATGAACTTCTGCACAAAATAACAAATATTTAATATTTCTTTTTCCTGAAACTAACAGACATGTACTTCCAGAAGTACAGAACCCTGTATAGTTTAAAATGTGTACGTCTTTGCAGAAAAATAATTAGCGTGATCCTTCAATTTTTACTATCATTTCTATTTCAATAATTTGCAAACAACTTCAACAAAGGGAAGGTTCTGAGAGGCTAGAAAGAAAGGGATATAACTCAGACACATACAGCTGAAATAATAACAGGAAGTGATATTGTGTTGAAAAAAGACTGCTGAAAGAATCTATAGGGTTATCTTTAACCAACCTAAGCAAATAAATTTGAAATTAATAGATAGGATTAATTTGTTTTGTTACTTTAAATCCATAATACAGTTTTTGTATTGCTTTCATATGTATTTTTAATACAAAATAAAACACAAAGGACAAAAATATTCAACTTCTACTCAATGTGTTTAATTTTATTGCAAATTTTTGTGGAGAGAGAACTATCAAATAAAATCTTTGCACTGATTATGTGGTTTCCTTATTTATTAAATTGTAGCAGTAATAGAACTGCTAAATATTTTTAGCCAGTTATTCCAATCCCTAATTTTTAACTTAATAGTCTTGCTGACATGTTCAAACCCCAGGTTTGACCATTCAAATCACAACAAATAGTATGGAAATACTTGTTCTGTATTTCCATTATAAAGAATGAATATCCACAGTAATTTTGAAGCACAGTCTTTGAAAGTTGTATATTGCCTCCTGGTTTTTTTTGTTTGTTTGTTTGTTTTGTTTGTTTGTTTGTTCATTTCTTTGTGTCTGTGTATAAAATAAAAAAGATGGTTAATACATTGAACTTACAACCAATATTCACTCTCATTCATTTTTTCTAATCTTGAGGAATTCTTGCAATCTACATTCTGGAAAACTGAGAAGCTTCATGTTGCTGAGTTTTTATCGTTACATGCTTGCATGTACAGACCAATCCAACTCATTTGGGGAATATGGTGGTTGAATTCTCCTTGTATCTAAACCATGATAGTGAAATGTTAGTATCTCTTTTAATGAAGTTCTATGACCACAGAATAATGAAGTGAGAAAGCTATTGTTAGATTTTTCTCTCCAAAGCTCTGGATTCACGTTCTGAGTATCAGAAAGGGATAGGAAGGAAGAATAGTATGAGTTTCATGGAAGAGTTTGGAGGTAAACTTTGAATATTCTCTTTCTAACTCCATATAAAATATTGTTTACAACCAACTGAAGTAATTTCAGAGTCATTAACAACAGCTTCATACTCTTTCTCATAGCGACTACTTAAAAAACATGAAATCTATATCCTAATTTCAACCATCTGTTAAGGTGATGAAAAGCTAATAGAAGGCTACAAACTTCTCTCATATAAAAATGTGCTTATTCCTGGAAGAAAACAAGAAAAACACACTTCAAGTATTTAAAAGATGGTCTTGTAAAAAAGTAAAACTCTTTTCAAATCTCTACCTTTTAATGGAAGTGTCTCTACCCTCTTTTAATGCCCTACTAATTCTTCATTAGCCCTCTTAAAATTGTAGCTCCATGCATATATTGTACTTATCCTTTCAAAGCCCTTTAGAAATGTGACTGCATTTTGCCTTACCTTAAAAATACTTAATATCACCTATTCTTATATAATTTAATTAATAAACATAGCTCCTTACGTTGAACCTTATATCTGCATTGGTTTAATTCTTATCAAAAAGCTGATGCACAACTGCAGATACTCTATGTGTTTACTGATTCATCGCAATATTTACCTTGTATTTCTCTTAAGTTCCTAATTTGTTTTCCATAAATGTTTCTGTTTTCAGTGATGGTGCAAACATGCCAGGCTACAGCAATAGTGATAAATGGTGTTGATGCCTTAGGGTGATACCTAAGTAAATTAGCTGGTAAAGCTAAATGGTTCAGGTTCAATTTTTAATACTGTTTTGTATCATTGGCCTTTCATTCAGCACTGAACATTGTGATTTAATTATTCTTCACAACGTAATGAAAATTTAGAAATGTATAAAGACAAATGGAGTTTTATAATGAAGCTAAGTAAGAACTTCATAGCTGAAGAGTAATCCAGGGAGCTTTGAGCAACGGAAAGCAGTTTAAAAGCTTTTAGAATCTGCCTTCCTTAGAAACAACTTATTTTGTCTGAAGGATTTAAGTACTTCTATATTTTGAGATGCACAGCTCCTTAAGCCATAAGATCCTTTTTATCCTGTATCTTCTCTTTTAGAACAGTCAATATCAGATATGCAGGAGAGAATGGAAGATGATGATATATATAGAACAACTCTTACCACCAAAACAAGCGCTGAAATGGAAGCATTGCCTTAATGTTCATAAGACTTTCCAGACTTTTTGCGCATATTATTTTTTTTTTTAATCTATGACCTCCAAGTTTATAGGAACATGGCTTTTTCTGGAGCTAAAAACAGCACAAATCTGTGCATAAATGCTGTCTCACAGATAAGAAAACATTCTCGTGGCTAATGAATTTCTTAAGTTGTTTATATGTTTATTCCTCCATTAATTTAAAAGATGATTTTATGAAACTGCTTGTATTTTGGGATTACTTGGTTTCAGGCAGAATAAAAGGAAGCCTTCAAAGATGCATGAAAAATACATTTTTTCACCTGCACGCTATACCACATAGACACATCACTTGCTTTTCAACTTTTCTGAGTTGTTTCCTGCATTTTTCAACCATTTGTAGCTCCTTCTGTGTGTCTCAGATGACCTTTCTCTTCCAGCCTGCCGCTGATGGCTATCTCCTCAATCATCCTAAAAATCCTACTTTCCTGGAATGAAAAAGAAACCACATTACCCTTTTTTATATATCCTTATCACAGCACCAGGAAATGCATACAGTTCAGTCATTAACATCTGTAATCTCTTGCCTGACACTGTTATGTTATTAAATACCAAAATAACTCTTTTGAAATAAAATGTTAGAAATTTTCACATTTCAGAATAGTTCCACAGATTGGTCAACAGTTTTGTTTTTTCTTTGAGACTTTTGTTTAGAAGTGCTGGAAAATATATTTCGATAGATTCATCTAACAAATAAGAAGGAAATTCAGGTCTAGATACCCTGAAAGATATGGATTTTTTTAAATCTATACACCGTGGAGAAATATTCTTAGCCAAGACAGTTTAAAAAATCTAACACCTGTAATCATCACATTCTAATAAAATTAGAATTTTCCATGGGAAAAGGAAAGGTTTTGATTCAAAACACTTATTTGCAAGTTGATAATTTTCAGTTTGAAATCATGGTTCTAATTGAGGTATTTGAATAGTTTAATTTCATTGAAAGTTCCAGGGTTTTTTTAGTCTTTTTTTTTTTTTTTTCCAAGTAATACTTGCCCTAAATCAGCATGATATAATAATTAACATACTCACTTTTTATTGGAGAGTAACTCAACTGTATTTGCTCCTTTATTGAAACAAATCCTGTCCCTTATGAGAAATTTCATTTCAGACAAGTAGGACAAACAAAAGTCTTCAGTTCACAAAGAAAACACTGAGAAAAAAAAACACTGCTAATTAAAAATGCAGGTTAAAGAAAGCCACAATTATTTTTCTATCAAATAAAAATTACAACATTATGAAAGAGTCACAACTCATTAGCCAACAGCTGCTGAACTCAAGTAACTCATTGGAGGTATCTCTGGCCTCAGATGTATCTTGTCTTTATTTGTCTTAGAACCCTTAGACAGCAGCCAAGCCCTGTGAACAGACAGTTCCATGGATGATTCTCCAGGAAAGATTTCAGGAAGGTGCTTTCTTTTTTTTTTTCAAGTCTCCCTGATTGCATAAATTTTTGAACAGAAAAAACCACAATGAAATATCAGTGAGTCTATTGTATTTTTATGATTTAAATGTATCTCGTAAAGCAGGTGTATGTGTAAAGAAAAATTCACTAATGGGTTATCTTGAATAAAAGTACATGTATGAGTAGCATAAATGGAAAGGAATCAGTGAAGAAGATAGTAGATCCTTTAAGGACTAGCAAGGGTAAATTTTCAATTTCATTTGTCTTTTTTTTTTTTTCCAGTGGTACTAGGAAAGGGACATTTGAGATGGATACCATGAAAATAAACATATATATGTAGAATAAAATAATAGACATGCCAGAGTAATGTATGGAGAGTAAAATGAGCTGTCAAAAACCTGACCATCAGGGCCAACAAAAGCTGGAGGGAAATTATATCTAAACATATTTTTCCATCCCACTCACTTTTCAGGGAAGGTCAACCATTTTTTGTAGTCCCTTGAAATAGGAAACGTCTCCAGGATAAGTCTTTAATACTCAGAGATTCAACATCTTAGTGTTATTAAGAATAAATACAGTAAAGCACTTCTATGAGTGGAAAAAATGATATTGCTTTATCTGAGACAACAATTTTGAATTCTGCTTAGGGAATCTGATAAAGCAGTGATTGCTTTTAATATTATTTTTATGAATAGAAACAGCAGGTATGAATCAGAAGCTCCACTAGATTTCACATTGTTTTCTGTCTTCCTTGTGTCCTGTATATGAAGTTAGGTGAAAATCCCTTGGCAAGCATAAAATATTTTACCTCTGCATTAGACCACAAGAGTCTAAAAAAATTGTGAGAGTTCTAACCTGTTTCTGATTAGTTTTCTTGCATGTTTTATTGAGGTCTCTTGACTTTTCAACAATTTTTGAGCTCTCTTAGTTAAAGCCAGAGGTCACTTACCTAACCACAGGTATCCAGTGCCATTTTAGGTGTCCTTGGATATTCTGCTGAATCTCCAGCTACCTCTCCAAAGAAATGCAGCTCTTTGAGGCACCTTACGTCGTAACCAACAGGTCTTCCATGGCAGGTGGTAGACGTATCTTAGTAAATTGTACCTCTTCAAATGGCTTTATAAGTAACTATATATAGACAAACTCCTTGCATAAGTATGTAAAAAGTGTTTCTGTCCATCTAGAAGTGAGGTCTCCTATGTTTGTTTCTCTTGTGGACAGATACCCAAAGATACCCATTTTTACCTCAGCAAAAGACTTGCGAGGAAAGAAATATATGTGTGTGTGTGTGTGAGTATGTGGGCGTGAGTGTGAGAGTACTAAAATAAAGCATGAGTAATTTTTTGCAGCTATATCTCAATACATTTTATTTTTCTATTCTGGAAGATTGAAAAAATCCTGTTATTGAATCCAGCTTCCCAGAAAAAAATGAACATTGAACAACAGGCGAACCATTCCATCTTCACAATAAACCATAGAAACTTGGGAAGGAGGCAACTAGACTAACTAGTTTTTCCAGTTTTACAGTCTTAGAAGGATATTCAAAAAAATAGGATATTCACTAAAGCTAACCAAAGAATCCTTAGTATAAACACTAATTCTGGTTCTCATGAATAATCCCCGATTTTGTATTTTAAAACACATGGAATACCCGTTTATAAGTCAAGTCACTACTTTTAACACCTCATAATGTTCTGAATATTCTATTTGCAAAATCATGTTTGAGTCTGCTCCAGGACAGAGTTACTTGAGCTCTCCTCAGTCTTCACTTATTAAAGCAATTTAGTCACCTGGTATCTTGGAAAAGTTTGGCAAATTCAAACAAAGCTAGTGTTCAGTCACTGCCATACCTAACTAGACTGGTTTATATCAATATAAGAGAGACTTAAAATGTTTTTACTGATGATTGCAATGTTCTATTCTCTTCTGCTTCTGAGATTCTGAACATTTTTTAAAAAAGGCTTTTAGTTGTTTTTTTTTTGTTGTTGTTTTTTTTTTTTTTTTTAAGATAGAACAACCATGTAGAAGAAAAACAAGCAAGCAAGAGTCAGTGATACAGAATTTTTATTTAAAGAAAGAGCAGAGACAACATGTTGTTTCTCCTGGATTTATTGCCAGATTTCATTTCCATATCATAAAATGCTCTTGTGCTTAGTTCAGAAAGCTGACAGGTAGAAAAAAATTAAAATTAAAAGCCACCTAAATGTTTGAAAATACAAATTTTGAAATGTATTATTTGGAATTATTATTATATTGACACATTTTTTCAACATTCTAAAATTAATAATAAGGAGACATAGACTAAATAGATATTGACAATACTATATAAAAATTATCTGATGTTTGTTATTTGGGTATTTTGCCTTCTTCTGCATTTCTTTGCTCACAGAAACAATGTTGATCAATAAATTTGATAATAAACAATTTATTGAAAAAGTACTTGTTTATAAATGAAGAGACTATATCATATACACTTTAAACATCATCAGTTTTCTTCTGAAAGCATTATAATGAATTTAAAATAATGGTTGATCCTGTTGATCTTTTTTCAAATTGTGTTTTCATTATATCCTTTGGAATAGATGAAATTGGTATCAAACTCATTATATGTTGTCATTATAATGTATTGCATTATTTGAGTTCCCTGTGTCTGGTCTTTCTCTGTCCTTACTACAGATTCCATGAATACCTGTTGCAAAAAGATTTTTCAGGACTATTTATAACCTGTTTTCTTATTTCAACACCATTGTTCTTTTCTAAAAAGTATCTCAAGTTTCATTGTTATTTCCAAGTCTAGAAGAGCTTACAGCAAAAAGATGTCAAATGTGAAGTTAGTTTCTTCCACCAAAGGTGTAGAAGTTAAGTGTGTATTTCTATTTCCATCACCAAGAGATCTTGAGATAGTGCTTTTCCAAATGATTGATCTGAGCTGTTACCGAAACACTAACTTTTATTAATTTTTGCACATAATTTTATTTTATGATGCCATTGACACCACTAAGAACTTTTATTGGAGAATAAATTTCTTATTATCAATATCTGAGTAAATCAGTTATGACAAAGTAATGAGTTCAAATGGGTTATACAAGTTTCAGGGAACTGGTGAGATTGTGTATCAAAGATGTCAAAGACAGCAAAAATGCCCATAAATCAATAAAAGCAAAGTGTATTCTTCATGGAAGAATAGAACAGAGGAGATTTCTTGGAGACTTCCTGTTGAGTTTTGAGTATCTTTAAGGGCACATTCCAGAAATTCTCTGCACAAATCATTTAAAAGCTGACATCCCTCATAATGACAAAGATTTTCCTAGTATAGAGCTGCTTTTAATATCTGTTTCTCTGCAATGCTGTGGTGAAAGAGAATGATCTACAAGCTAGAAAATGTGTCTGGTATAGATATAAGGGGATAGTTAATTTTATGTTTTTAATTTTTTGGACACCAACACCAAATGTGATTGAAATAGATTGACTTTAAAATGTGGTTTACCTATGAGCTAACGCAAATAATTTCCAGATTTGAGAAGACTAGTAGTCTTCACTAGCAGGGAACAAAAATTTTGCTTTTGTGATACTGAAGAGTGAGTTGTGCTATCAAAACCTGTCCCACCCTAAATGAACAAGTTAGTAAATAAGTTGTGTCAGTGCTATTGCAATATTTAAATTTATTTAGGCAGTTTTCACAAGTCGCAGAAACAGAGGAGATTAACACACTGGACTGTGTATAGAGTTCAATCCATGTATAATTTTGGGTCTAGATTATGCCTATATGTATTAATGGGGTTTTTTTGAAAAAGTTTTATATCACTGTAGTTAAACATAATCATCTGTGCTTTTAATCAATAGTGACAACATACACAATTTAAATTGTACTATTGTATGGTTAGCTTAACTAAGCTTATTGACTTTCATGAAATAGGAAAAAAATAATTTTACAACTCATTTTTACACAGAATTATGATCTAATCATATTTTTTATCCCATAATTTGATCAGGACACCATTGCTGCTTTAGCAGGGAGTACATCTGAATTTGTGGAATCCATAGGCACAGCATATATTAATTTAAAAAAAAGGGGAAAACCTTTTCACATGAATATTCATAAAATATTCAGAAGTTCTTTTTCCTAACTTAAAGTTTACTAATGGAAAATCTTACTTTTCAATATTAGCAGAATAAGCAGGGTCAGAGGGCAGTCACAGAATTCTGCATGATAAGAAGTAGTAAAAATTAGTCTATGAAAACTACAAAATGAAATAGTTATTCAAATATTCTTTATGTATCCAATATAATACCCTATGAAAGAACCACTTCCTTTTTCTGTGCAAATACTAAGATTGCTTGGTCTCTATTTGCTTTTTACTGATAAATAGTGTTAACTCTTCATAAAATGCATATTGTCAACATCAGATGGCAGGAATTTTTTTCATAAAGAAGGATTTTTTAACATATTTGCGTTTTACAAATAAACTAGTGTGAGTTAATGGTTTCTTTTGTTTTTCTATCTCAACTTAAAATACAAAAACTATTAGAATTTAATTTTTATTAGTTCACTTTTTTTTTTTACTTTCAAACTATTTACCATAAATTAAGTATTTTAAAATAAGTTAATTATTTGAAGCTCAGTAATATCCCCAGACTGTGAGGGGAATCTGTTCTTCACCTAATTTTTTTCCCTTGTATTTTTGGCATATAAACTGTCTGACAGGATTGATACCTTCTGTTCAAGCAGTAGGCTGTAAAAGACCTGAAACTGTATTGACAGAGCATGATTGTGTACTAAGTAAAATGCTTTACTGCTTTGGGATATAGTTACTAAATGAGGATGTCATTCAACAGGTAAACAAACTTTCCCTCTGGCCATTTGCTCTATAACTTTGTTGGGTGCTCCTTTGTAAAGACTGCCCAAGATTAAATCAGAAGAGAAGAGGCAATTTTGAGCATCAGCTTGTCTGTGAAAAGGAACTGGAGGAGCAGAGACCGGTAGCAGAGACTGTGACCAAGTAAGAAAGATTTTAAACTTATAAATGAGAAGCTGTATACAGAAGGTAAAATAAACAGCATTTCTGCACACTAAACTGGAGAATTGAAAAGGGCAAGTGGAATAACTGGCTATTTTATTAATGAAGTACTATTAAACCTTTATTTCGATTTATAACTTCAAACTACTTTTTTTTTGTGTGTGTGTCCAAGTCCTATGGATATAATAAAAGAGAACTAATAAAAAGATTCATAAGACAATAGTCATTTTGAGCAGCTGCTCAAAACATGAAGAATGAATCATCCTAATTCCAATATGCATCTTTTGTGCAGTCTCAGAGAGACAGCTTATGCTTGACTTTAAATAGTTAACTATACAGTTGCTTAAAAACTGAATTTTATCACAGTCTGGTTTTGTTCTGCAATATTTTTTTTTTTTTTTTGATCAGTGCAAAATAAAGGAATTAAGCCCATTTAAAAATTTTAAAGCTGGGAACAAACACGAAAACATACATTTTAACCTGTGTTACTTTATTGTTTCTCCCACCTTGACTCTCTGGGATACATGATAAAGAACCGGGGCTTTGACCTGTTGAAAATTAAGATGAATTAATTTTTTTTATTGGCTTGCTGATATATTGTGCTAACAGAGAATAAGAAGGCATGCTTGGGGCTGCTGATTTTCTTTGGTTTAGACTTAGGGAAATTAGAACTTGTCTATGATTCGTATATAGATTTTCATTTAACTTGAGAATCATAATGAGAGTTAAAATGATATGAAAAGCTCACAATTATCAAAAGGGTAACAGCCCACATATTGCCATCAGAGGCAATTAGCCTCTGGTATCAAGAAATTATTTTTTTTACCAAATTGCTAGGCTTAATAGCAGTCATTGAAGAAGTTTTCCCTCATAATGTATGATATAGGCATAGATCATTGTGTTTAGGGTTGATTTAAGCAATTGTTTCCATTTGCCATGCTTATGAGGCAGTTTATTAAAGAGTAAAAAGATGTAAAATGCAAAAAGTAAACAATTGTTTTATTGGGAAAGGAGAAATATATTGCCCATATAAAATCTCTACTCAAATACTACTGATGAGTTGAAATTTTAGTGCAGCTTTTGTCAGATCTCTATATGTAAAATGTTTGGATGAAAGATGCTGGCAGATCTTTATTAGTAGGACCCTGACATCAGACGTAAAGTCATACAAGTCTCACCAACTGCTTGATAACCTTACATCTGATTTACTGACCTCAATACAAGACCCATTTCATCCTCTGAATTTCTGATCAATTCATTTGGGTTTTTTCACATTAAAAAAATTCAAAACATCTTTCATATTGCGTGTGTGAAAAGCCATTCCTTCTGAATATTTGTCAGAATATTCAGACAAATTTTAGGCGTCTCCATGATCTCCATACTCCTGACTACCAATTACTCTAACTATTTCTTCATCATATATTTTCACAAAACATTAGTACAATCCAGAGTGGTACAGCAATGTGTTTTGTCTGCATATTGTAGTATCAACTTTTGTCTGCGAAAATGTCTTCTTATTTCTTTTCTATCCCCTTTGTCTAGCATTATCAACTGTTGCTGAAACAAACATCCAAATGGCAGAACTGCATGATATCAGTTCTGATTGACTTTAATTTCCCGTGGCTCATTTAATATGAAGTCCTTTTATAACTTCAGCATATTATGAGCATAGAACATCAGTTTTTCTCTTTTCATTGTACATAAAGCTAAATTGTTCTAAAACCTCATAAGCATGCCTAGTTATGAAGTGCTTGAGATTAACTTTTGCTTAGATTTTCTTGATTTTTTAATTGGATAGTAAGACACTGTACACATATATACCAAATTCTACAGCATTATTGAGGAGTGATATCTTGGCTAAAAATATTTTGCATTATTCATGTGGAAAAAGAATCATGGAATAATTGAATTGTTTAGATTATAAAAGATCTTTAAGATCACGGAGTTTAACCATTAATTTAGCACTGCCAAGGCCACCACTAAGTGGTGGCATACCGCTAAACATCATGTCTACTTGTCTTTTAAATACCTCCAGGGATGGTGACTCTACCACTTCCCTGGGCAGCCTGTTCCAATGCTTGATAACCCTTTTCATGAAGAAACTTTTCCTAAAATCCAGTCTAAACCTCCTCTGGTGTAACTTGCGGCTGTTTCCTCTTGTCCTATTGCCTGTTATTTGTGAGAAGAAATGGACCCTCACCCCTGTAAAACCTCCTTTCAGGTAGTTGTAGACAGTGATAAGGTCTCCCCTCAGCGTCCTTATCTTCAAAGTGAACAATCCCAGTTCTGTCAACTTCTCCTCATAATACTTATGCATCAGACTTCTCGTCTACATAATGACCCCATCATAATTCATAGTTTTATCTTGTAGGAAATGAGAGAAAATTATTTAATTTACCGACTTTCATTTCACATACTAACTATAATTTTTAGCTGCATTCTTCCTATCAATACTGTCTCTCCAGTATTTTCCTATTTAACTCCTATATCCCTGATGTATTTTTGTCAATGTGGAAGAAAGTTTCCTTCTCATTGTGGATGTGGGTAAAATGATGTCATCTTGTTTTCTTTTACAGTGTAGTAACTAATGCATGAAATATTTGATGTACTGTGTGGGAAGTTGACTTAATAATGAGTCAATTAAATCAATTATTCAATAATTAGTTAATTTTAAAAAGAGTGAGAGACTATTAAATTATAGTTTTACATTTTTCTATAAAATATTTTTCTTTGTTCTCTTTTCAGAATGCTTTTTCAGGGAGCTCATGTTATTGCTTTTAAAGGATTCTATGTTAAATTCAAATTTCTTTGTGATTATTAAGTTACAGTTACTTTTGAAATGTTCTTTTGAGTTTTGCTATATGAATTTTTATTCAGACATTTCTTCTTACTTTATGAAGTTTGAAATAATGTGATATCCAGCAAAGACCACTTCATACTTCAGAAATTAAACCAAATGTTATCCTTATGATTTTTCATTGTAGGTGAAAATGGACAATCCCAAGCCACCAAGTTTCATTGTTCTGAGCTGTTGGTGACGAACTACTCATGGTGATATAACCAAAATTTACCATATTCAGGAAACACAGATTGTGAAGCCGTAGGGTCAGATCAGCAGTTTGGCATCCAGGAAAGGGCAAAGCTTTCCCAATAACTGTCTTGTGTGAATGGAATGCTGGGTTTTGGGTTATGAGGAAATATCCTTTAGGTTGTCATCTTTGGAAAAGTCAGCAAATACCATGCTTTTTCACTTTGTGGCTTTTAAAGAGTCTAGTTAATATTCCAGGAATAATCCCTCTAAGGCTGATACAGTCCATTAAAACTGGGGGCATTTGGTCACTTTGCAGAATTACTTCAGGAATAAGCTGTAATTTTTAAGAAGTGTCTCTAGGAATTAAGTACAAAATAAGTGTAATTCTTCTTTAAATGGTCTCAGGTAGGGTGTGTGTGAAGGGAAGAGAGTGCCATCTTTTTTTTTTTTTTTCACCTGAAATATACTAGGACAATTATTGATTTTTCTTAGTGTTTCTGCTGGTCAGTTCAAAGTTTATTATGCTTGAAATGTTTTTATCTAAATAAAAGTACCTTCCTTTCCTCTTGGGATTTTTTGCTGTGATTCTTTGCTTTTAGTAACCAATAAAGTTACATTGGTACAACATGCCACTGATGTTGATTTATTTCAAAGACTCTAGCACTTTCCACAGGAGCAAAAAGAATATAAAATGATATATTAGAATTTCAGGTCTTATCTTAATTTCATTAACTTCTTTTATTTTAATCTTTAATGATTTGAAGCAAAAAAAAATAAAATCATTTATATCATCTCTGCATGGTGAAAGCGAGCATTATTATTTTGAAGAAGGTGGCCTGATCTTCAGTATGCTACAATATATGCAATAAAGGATTTGTATTTAATGACATCTTTCTGTAGTATTTATGTAGGGATTTATTGTGATTTCCTTTTTTTCATTGAGAAAATTCTGAAATATAGCCATCTATCATACTTAAGTAAAAATAATTGGCTGGGCAAATGAGTAGAACAGACAAAAACTGTTAGGGAACCTAAAAATATTGACATAATTCAAAAGATAGTAATATCAAAAAGTAATAAATACACATAGTATATGTAATCCATTACACTACTTTTAATAAACATAATCCAGCACATCAAACACCTTTTTGTACTTCTATTTCCTGCAGTTATTTATTTAAATACATATATATGTCTCAAATATGTAGTTCACAAGTACAGCTGCAAAGTGCCAGAATAATGGCTGCAGATTAGAAAATCCCATTTTATTTGGCATGATAACCACATCAGGGTTGCAATCTTCATACATCTTCTTAATAACTTGCCATAATTGAGTTGCAGGGTTTATTTTTCTGATGTTGATATTCATCCAATGGGAACATTCAGAAGTCACAAAATTAATTACCAATTGCTTTGAACTACTGGAAATGAATTGTAGAAGAGTATATAAAAAAGATTGATGACCATATTTGTTACAACCTCAAGATATTTAAAATGACTGTGGTCACTCAGAAACTTATTTGCCTCTAGATTTGAGACAAAAACATACCAGGTTGTTGTGTTAGTTTTGGTCAACCTTCTTAGATAGTATGTCTGTTTCTAAGACCTGGTGGTAATAGTAGGTCAGTCCACTGTAATCATTGAACACAATCCAGGGTCACTCATTTAACTCATTTAACTGTGTGGTTTTCAAAATATTTAACCTTTTAATTCTAGAAAATTAGCAGGGGTTTGTATTGTTATTCATATAGGAGGGAATGAGGGAATAAACTATCACTGGGGCAAGGAAAAAAAAGGCAGATTTCTATGCAAAGTTACAGGGAACAGTGGAGGAAGTCACAAGTTTGTTCATGGCTGTGTGATGGTAAACCCAGTCTTGAGGCAGAAAAAAGTGAAAGACGCGCTTAGCTGCAGACGATAGATCTTTGTCATCGGATACTGATACCTGGTAATATATCATGGAATTATCAGAGTTGGAAGGGACCTCTAGAGATCATCTAGTCCAACTCCCCTGCTAAAGCAGGAACGCCTAGAGCACGTCACTCAGAACTGCATCCAGGAGGGTCTCATAAAGAACCCTCACCATAAAGAATTTTTCCTTATGTTTGAATGGAACTTCCAGTGTTCTAGCTTGTGCCCATTGCCCCTCATCCTATCACTGGAAACCACTGAAAAGAGCCCGGCTCCAACGTCCTTCAACCCACCCTTCAGATACTTGTAATGTAGATAAGGTCTCCCCTCAGCCTTCTCTTTTCCAGGCTAGAGTCTCAGCTCCTTGAGCCTTTCCTTGTAAGGGAGGTGCTCTAATCACTTAATCATCTTTGTTACCCTTTGTTGGACTCTCTCCAGCAGTTCCCTGTCCCTCTTGAACTGGGGAGCCCAGAACTGGATGCAGTATTCCATTTGTGGCCTCACCAGTGCAGAGTAGAGAGGGAGAATGACCTCCTTTGACCTACTGGACACACTCTTTCCTATGCAGCCCAGGATCCCATCTACTAGGACTCCCAGATCCTTCTCAGTAGTGCTTTCTAGAAGATCCACCCCTAACATATATTGTTGCCTGGAGTCCTTCCTCCCCAGGTGTAGGACCCTACACTTGCCCCTGTTAAACCTCATTAGGTTCTTTGTCCACCTCTACAGTCTGTTCAGGTCACACTGGATGGTAGCACAGTCCTCTGGAGTGTTGGCCAGCCCTCACAGCTTGTTGGAATCACTCAGTAAACCTTGGCAGAAAGCAGGTAAGTTCAATTGTGCAGAAATGCAGATACTCACTGGAGTAGGAGCATTAATAAAGTCTCTTGGAACTCAGCCTTGCCAACAGATCCTCTGTGACAACCGTTACCACCACAGAGACCTTGCTGTGCTGGATGCCTTGCCTCTTAGAGTAGAAGTTTCAACATGCATCTAGACCTATACATGCATTAAATCTGCATATGCAAGTGTGGTTTTGGACCACTTGTTTAAGTGTGTGAATTTTGCAGTGATGCGTTTCAAGAACTTGCCTCCACCTAAAGAGTTTCTTTTGTGAGAAATGAAATTAATGAGCCTGGTTACCAATGTACTGGTGTCCATTACCTCATAAACCTCCTTCTTCTGCAGTGATGTGAGTCCCTGGCATATTTGCTGTGATATGCCTTCTGGATGAGAGATGTTAAATGTCACAGCCAGTAGAGAGCTTCCCTTCTGCTGTTTGCTTGGGAGCATTTAGCTGGCCAAAATGCATGGTGGCTTCATTCAGCATGCTTTTTTGCCTGCAGGGAGACACGGATGGAGAGATTTCTGTCACCTTCTTTGGAACAGATCTTCAGGAAACTTGTAGGAATTTAACAGCTTAAAAAAAAACCCACTCCAGCTGGATCACTTTGCTGAACTTTTCCCTGGGTTAAGTTCCTGGGAAGGAGTCAAGAGAGGAAGGGGAGAAGGTAAGGAAAAGAATTGGACTGATACACAATTAGATGGTCCAAGTCTCATTTCTTTAGGAGACATTTCTTTAGGCTGAAAATATATGGCCTATAGTGAGGCCCTGAATTAAAGTTGACAGTTATACATGCCCTGATCACCATAGTATCTAGGTGCATTCCAGTAACAAATGTCAATTGTTCTTCTTTCACCTCCTCCCCAGGAGAAGTGAGTGTAGCTGTGTCTCATCGCAGTAAGATTTGTGCATGTGTATGATTGGGGGTGATTTATTTTATATTCTGCACATAAAGTTTTGATCAACTGTATACACTCCAAAAGGCAACCTGAAGGAAAAATGTGGAGTGCCTTCAGACGCTGCAGTTCATTCCACAGACAAGGCAGACCTTGTCCCCTGGAGGAACTCATTTTACCCTTTGGATAAACTGGGCATGTGTCAAAGACCAAGAATGAGAATTTGATCTGAAATGCTGCTAGAGGTGAGGGTAGAGGTCGAAGGGTGGTTTTGTTCTTACCATGCCTTTTGCCAAGCCAGCACAAGTCAGTATTCAGCTGGAGTTCCCTGATCGCTGAAACTTTCCATCTCACACCTCCATGTGAGATGAGGTGTATCTCACGGCTCCAGTCCTGCCCTACAAGAAATCAGGTTTGGGCATCCAAGGTCCAGCAACTTCACAAAAATGGACAGAGCCTTCTTGCCAGCAGGATGTGTTAGAAAACAGACATGGTATTGGTACAGTATAGAGCCAAGATGACTGGAAAATGATGCTGCTGTCACTGAGCAGGAAAAAAAAAACAAACCCAAAGCTATGATCTTCCAAATATTTGCACATGTGGCTTTGTTTACTTCCACCTGTTGCTGCACTCCTAGTTAATCCAGATGGCCATCATAATTAAGGACGAATGCATGCACAAGACTGAAACAAAGTTTCATACTTTCAGACCTGGCTAAGCCTACATGCAGAATTTTTGTTATTTTGGGGAGTTAGCTGCTAGTAAGAGAGTTAAAAAATGCAATATAAATAAGAACCGTGTTTTATAGAATGAGCTTTCTTTATGGAGCTAGGATGGAATTGGGGATTATGTACCTCAGGCCAGTGTGGATGGGAAGACACTGTGCTAGGGGTGCCCAAGAAGTACAACATTCCCATCCATATACTGTGTGTAACTTAAAGACACAAATTGATGGAGAATTAGAATATATAAGCAAGTAAGCCTGGTGGGTTTTTGTTATTTATAGTTACTGGAAGAAGATAGGGTACTGTGTATGTGCTTTTCAATTGGCCAGAAATAGGAAATAAGTTCATCTTGTATTCAAGCTCTTTTTACATTACAGAGATAGTACATTATGGAGCTTTGCACTCCCGCCAACATTCACTATCAAAAGAGTAAATTGCCAGTTTTCACAGAGTTGCATATGCCTCCATAAATATACATTCAGCATATTCTCATTTTAAGGTTATACTTTTACACATTTGATTAGATAGATGCATGTGTTGGGAGCCTGCTGCATTTGCTATATTCCAAAAGAAGAAAAACCCCACAAATTTACGTATGATACATCCTTTCTTGTTTTTTGGAAAATGAAGGTGGCAGACCTGACAGTCATGCTAAGTCACACAAGCACTTGTTCAGTCTCCTCACGTGTCAAAGGAAATGGAAAGCAGTTAACTATTTGAGATAAAATTCTGGTCCCATTGAGGTTAATAAATTATTTTGCCCATGGGATCCCAAATTCACATGACTATTTTTTAGGACTGATAACAGCAGGGAAATGGAATGCTGAAACACTTCTCTATCCACTACTTCGAAGATGTGAACTCTTAGTGTTCATGTACGAAGATAGTCATTGAGTGCCACCTTATTCCACTGAGCAGAGCTGCTGGCTTCAGAAGAGAAGGTGGCCTCCCAGAATTTTTCCTTCATATTTTGTATTCCTCAAATACAAAGGGAATAGAAGGAATATAATACATAATACAAAGGGAAGAGAAGGGAATAACATCTTCAGCAACCTTGACACAACCTAATTTTGCAATACAAAACCTGCAGTATTACCTACGGTGTGAAATGAACTGTCAGCCTCTTGCACATCACCTTGTCCATGTGGTGCTTTATCTGGAAACAACTGGAGGACACCTTCTTTGAGCACTGCCACCAATGCTTCATATTCACATTTCCACTTCCTGTTTTTGTGTCCAAACTGATTAGACTAGGGCTTCTAAAACAGCAGAATAGTGACATCTCCTTGGATACCGCTGGAAGGTTGTGGCAGTGTATCTTATGTTTTGGCTTTGGAATGACAGGGTGGTATTTGGAGAAGAGCAGCTGGTGATGATCTTTCCACACCATAGAACATTCACCCTGGAATCCACGCCTGTTGCTTGCACATGGACCTTTCTCGTGCACCTGAATCTACTACCTGTGTTGACAAGGAAAATAGGACTGAGGGATGCTCAATGCAGGGCTGTGTCTGATTGTACACCAGAAGACCTGGAAGAAGCAGCCACCCCCTCCCTCCCTGTACATCATATGCTAGCACCCATAGACAGAACAAATGGAATCCCCCCGTCTTACTAATAAAAACAAAAGTTATTATAAAAATCCTGTTATCATTCACTTTGAAAAATAAAGGGGGAAAATATTTGGCACTGGCTACAGAAGAAAACCTCCACAGTCTGAGTGAATAAGGAAAAAGGGATTCATCATCTCCTATATGATAAAGAAGTTTGCTTTTAGCTTCCTTTTTTTTTTATCCCTCCCAAAACAGACCTTATTAAAAATAAAACAAAGGCAAATTACTCTCTGATGGCTATTCCAGCCTGTCAGTGATGTATACTGGGAAATGGGGCAAGTCCACATGACCTCTGTCCTCCATATCTTTGAGATAATAATGCTATATTTTAGAAAAGTGCTTTAACTATGGTTGAAAACTGCTGTATGCCAGTTCTCTTATTACAAAGCATCACTACGGAAAAACCTGGGCCCTCTGCAACCATGTCAGATTATAGAAGGAAAGCAAATGAAGCTTGCTGATACAAAGGTAATTCAGACCTATTATTTAACACTAACTTGTGGTACACTTAAAAGTTTGACTGTAGCATTACGAACTGCAGAAAATAGAAGGTTTTGTCTCTAGGGTCCTGTTCTTCCATCCATGGTGATGAAAAGAACTGTAGACAGGGCAAACCTATGCATTTGCTATTTCAAGAAGCAACTTGCTATTTCAAGTTTTGCCTTTTTTCTTTCTCATGTTGGGGAAAGCATCCCACTTTGCTGGGTTACTCAGTTTCACTCACCTACTCCTGAGAATTTTCAGCTTTTTTTTTTTTAACAATTTCCTCAATTTACTCTTCCTCTTTGATGTAAATGACCACATCAGGGTAAGGCAGCAGGATAAAAGTAAAATAAGGCTAAAAAAAGAATAAACTAGTTACTTAGAGTCAGGATGAGTATTTCCCTTCAGAAGCAAGAGTTAGCTGTGATTTCAGTTTTGGATCAGTTCAGTATTGCTGATGAAAAGCTTTAAACAGTTTTAAGGAGATGCTTAAACTTCTAAGCTACTTGCAAAACTAGTAAATCAATCCCGTTTGATGCCACTCTCTTTCTGCAGAGCTCTTGAGGAGGGTTAAGTGCTATCAGATGGAAGTTTCTGATGTCCTATAATTGCAGGGTACAGTCAGATAACTGAACTTACCTAAAGTTCTGCTATAAAAAGGACGCAGGTCCCCTTCCTGGGAACTCTTGGATACTTTCAGGCCCCTTGCCGAGTTGCCAAAGCAGAAGGAAGTTTTAATTTCTCACTGCCCAGAATTTTGTCAGCTTGCAAAACATATCAGAACTGAGTTGCAAATGATCTGTCAAACACTAAAGACACTAAAATGGAGCCATATAAGAACTGCCCGCTTTCACCATGGCAGATCAACTGGCTTTTTATTGAACCATACTCCAAAAGCCAAAGTCTGTAATGAATCCTAATGAATTTCAGTTTGCTGTTCTAACAGATGTGAAGACACATCTGTCAAATGTCCCTATTCCTAGTGATGAGAGAAGATTGAGTACCATCATAGTAGAAAGAACAGAAATGCGGGAGGTAGGGGTTAGTTTCTGTGTTAGAGGATCTATTAAGCTAATCAAAAATACCAATAACTTTCTCCAGTGCTTGCAAGAGACTATTCAACTCAGAACAGTTTAGTTTGCCTTCATCTGTCTTTTCTCCTGAAACTATATTTAACTTAGGCATTCTGTCTGTCTACCTCACATCCCTACATCAACAATTATGCATTAACAGAACTGCAGTAGCCCTTGATAAAATGGTATTCTTGCCACATGATAAATGGATTTGCAGTTGTGTTGCAGACAGAACTGAAATGTGATTCCTTTCTATCAGAAAGCATAATGACTGGACTCAATTACAAGAGAGCTCTAATCCATAGGACCAAGCACTGTTCCCATAATATCAGAGAAACATGTTTTCTTTGTTCACTGGATTTTGAATGATGAAGAATTATGCCATAAGCATCCCTAAGCAGGGGAAAGGATCATACATTAGCATGGATTTTTTTAAGAGCATAACCAGAGTCTAAAGGCAGAAGTCCCGTATCTTAGGCCAGGAAATTTGTAATGACACTCTTAGAGTTTCTTACTGTCATTTTACACTCTGAAATTAGTAGCACTGAGAGAGACATATTTGGAGTTAATAAATGCTGTTTTCATTACATATTTGGTTCTTTGGGCTCAATTATAGTTTATCTATTTTTATTTTTTCTTGGAGTGTCTGGGAGTAAGTCAAGTACTAAGGAGCTCAGAGCTTGCTGTAACAGACAACATAGAGTTAACTACAACATATGTTCAACTCACTAGAGGAAAAATAAGCTATTCAGTGTTTGCATGTTATTAACAGCTGTATCAAATTGTGATCATTGTTCTATAGATGGGACTCTGCTTCAGTGAGAGTGTGCTGTCTTTAATCAAGTGTCCTTTTCATTGGCAGTAAATTCTCTCTTCTCCATTTCAAATGAGCACTTAGGATAGACTCCTAGACTTTGTCAAGGAAGTTTCTTATGGACTACAGCTTCTGTACTAACAATCTTGGAACACTATGGTAGGTTAATCCTGGCTGGGTACCAGGTGCCCACCAAAGCTGCTCTATCACTCCCCTCCTCACCTGGACAGGGGAGAGAAAATATAATGAAAGGCTCGTGGGTTAGGACAGGGAGAGATCACTCACCAGTTACCCTCATGAGTAAAACAGACCTCACCTGGGAAAATTAGCTGATTTTATCACCAATCTTGATGAGGATAATGAGAAGTCAAGCTAAATCTTAAAAACACCTTCCTCCCACCCCTTCCTTCTTCATGGACTTACCTTTACTCCTGATTTTCTCTATCTCCATCCCCCCCTGCAGCACCTGGGGACAGGGAATATGGGTTGTGGTCAGTTCATCATATGTTATTTCCACCGCTGCTTCCTACTCAGGGGAACGATTCCTCACACTCTTCCCTGGCTCCAGCATGGGGTCCCTCCCACCAGAGATACTCCTCCACAAACTTCTCCAATGCAAGTTCTTCCCACGGACGCAGTTCTTCATGAGCTGTTCCAGCATGGGTCCTTTGCACAGGGTGTAGTCCTTCAGGAACAGACTGTTCCAGCATGGAACCCCCCATGCGGTCACAAGTCCTGACGGCAAACCTGCTCCAGCATAGGCTTCCCACAGCCTCCTCTGTGCACATCTACCTGCTCTGGCAAGGGATGCTCCACAGGCCGAAGGTGGACATCTGCTCCTCCAGTAACCTCCACAGGCTGCAGGTTGGCAGCTTGCCTCACCACGGTCTTCACAACGGGCTGTAGGGGAATCTCTGCTCCAGCAAGTGTAGCACTCCCTCCCCCTCCTTCTTCACCGACCTTGGTGTCTGCAGAGGTGTTGCTCTCTCTACTGTCACTCCTCCATCCAGCTGCAATTGCTCAGGTTTCCCTCTACACCTGCTTCTTAAATACGTTATTGTAGAGGCACTACCACCATCAGTGGCTGGCTCAGCTTTGGCCAGCAGTGGGTCTCTTTTGCCATTGGCTCTGAGACAGGGGGGTAACTTTACCATCTTTTCACAGAAGCCATTCCTGTATGCCCCTCCCCACTACCAAAACCTCACCATGCAAACCCAATACAAACACATTTCACTTTATCTGCTGTTATGGAGCAGCATTTATTCTGTCAATAAAAGCCAGCCTAGGATAGCACCAAAGAAATGGTACAGAAAAGATTGCTACTGGTGCAGCGGGCTGGATGATTAACACAAAGTAGAATACAAGTCACTTAAGTCACTTTTTTAGGATGCTGGTACCATACGTTCTAAGAAACATAAGGCCAGATAACGAATACTGGTTTTTTCCACAATTTATGTGTTTTCAGGTCCATACCACAGCAGCTGCATTTTCTTCACTAGTTTCCATCATTTTGCAACTCCAGCTTCGTAAGCTTGTCCTCAAATTTTTGAATGTCTACATGATGCTTCATTAGGAACTTCCCATTTAAATGAAAAACAGGTATGTCATATTTGTATTTATCATACCATGCTGAGTTCTCTGGAAGGGTAATATCCACCTCCTGCAAAATAAACTAACAGAAAGAAAATATGTTAGTACCTAGCAGACAGAGAAAAACAATACCTGCTTGTCTTTGAAGCAATATTTTTTTCAGAAATGCAATCCTGTTTTCTTGGTACTTGTGTATTGATTCTTCTGTGTTGCAGACAATTGCCCATTTTGTGGGTACCAAATGTACGTGGCCACAATCCTTGGCTGAATGTCCGCAGTGGACTCTCTCCAGTCCAGGACAATATTCTTGATCCTCTGTGCAGAGCCACTCTCCTGTGAGGACCAACCACAACAAATATCCAGCTGGCAACACACACTGCTGTTAGGCAGCACAGTGCAACACCTCTTAATGCTTCTGTTATATTTCATCCTTCAAGAAACTAGATCAAAACCTGGCTGAAGAACAGCAAACACTGCGATCACATAGAGTTCAAATATTTGAAGCACCACTAATATCCTTCCCAGATGGTACCGCTACCTGGCTCATAAAAGTTACAAACTCCTCTATCAGACAAGGCAGTAATATTTACAAAAGCAGTGGTTTTAAAAACTACTGCAAAAAGGTGTATATTGGTTTAATTTGCCAATACTTATTTGACCAGCATTGTTGCAAAATGCTTTTGGATAATGAGTTTTATGGAAATCAGGACTGAAATTGTTTTGAAGAGGTCACCCATGAAAGAATAACAGATGCAAATAAATCCAAGCAATTTTCTTTTACAAAGAAAGAATCCTGTTTAACTGTTCTTTCTATATAGAAAACATATACAGTATTGTAATACATTACCCTTCCCTTATATGGCTCAAGGACTTCTTTTGCTTCATCACATAGCGGGCATGGTTTCTAAATAAAAATATTCAGACCAATTTAATGCATACAGTAAAACACACAGATTATTTGCACTGTAAAGTAAAATACACAGGAGTGATTGTTACTGTAAATGTGGGTTCCCATACCACCCTTACTGCTATCTAAATCTTTATCAGTGTAGCATGGATGAAAAGAAAATAAACTTTTAAAAAATAAAAGCCACAGACAGAGATTAATTATTTCTCATTTGCTGTTATTTTTCTCATGGTGCAAATTAACAGTTTTCAACCACTCTTCTAAAGGCTGACTCAAGGGTCTGGTTTGGAAGGTCACGCACAGACCCCTTCTTTTGGTTAGCAGCAATGAATATTCAAAACATTGCCACCACCAGTTGAAAACAATTGCAGTTTCTACTCTGGATAGAAGAATTTGATAAAACTGATAAAAGGGGAACAAGGAAGTCACATGAGTAACTTCTAATGTGTTTCAGATCAAATCACTTGGGTCAGTTCAAATAGCAAATGAAGATGCTTTATGATGACTTGGCTGACATTGCCTGAAGAAAATTAAGCATGATCCTCCAACCTGCAGAGCTAGGAGGACAGTAACTTCCAGCAGCGAGAACTGGCAAACAGCTTTGACCTGTGATGGGGTCAAAGAAAACCTGTAATTTTTGAAAACTCACATGTTTTCCACTACAGTTATACAGCTGACTTCTGCTGACCATGCATCATGATCTGTAGAGCAGTGCATACCTGAAGAAGTGACTCACATGAAAGCACACTGCTTCAGTGTTTGCAATGGCAGACTTTGGCCTATAATTCACATAGCAAAGTACACAGTGGTGAACGTGATGGCTCTGTCCCTCTTCCACGAAACACCTCTCACACTTGGAAAAGATGTTCTCCTCTCCCACCCACTTAAAATCTTCCTAGGGCTTGTTTAAACATGGATATGATCTAAACCAGCTACTTCTCATTTCCTGCATGTAAATTAAATTGGACTAAATACTTCTAATTCATATCTAATCTAAATTGTCCTTTACACATAGACAAGTCCTTATGCTCTGAAGCCCTTTGCAAGATGGCAAAGATCAACAAAGCTGTGTTCTTGATAATTGTTGTTGCTTTTGGAGGGACTGATATACCCTATATTGGTGACTGAAAAGAATATCCTAAAATCCTGCACAAGAGCTTTGTAACACGCCAGGCCCCTTACAGGTAAAGTCACACATATTTGGTTCCCCTAAGCTGTGGGAGCTTTCTAACATAAAAGCATTTGATAAACTAAGTTGACTTGCCTTCCATCACTCTTCTCATAGTCAGGGCTATTGGTATGCTGCCTGGAGGTATTAAGCTGGGAAAAACAAAGTGAGATCATGGATTTCCAAATCCCAGTGGTGGTGTTTGTAGTACAGTGGTCTAGTAAGTTGCTCTGAAAGTCAATTTCTATCTGAAGGAAGGACCACAGCATTTGAACTTATGCTGTCGTGCAACACAGCTTGCCCAGCTTCTCAACACCAACCTCTAGCTGTCCCAACCAACGGGGTCTCTAGGCAAGAGACATGTTTATCAAGAGCAGTCAGCCATGATCTGTCAAAGAGTATGTTTTCACTCCTACTCTGATGGCAACCTTAAATACTATGTGGTATTTAGGAGGTTAGAACTGGTTTAAAATCAGGTGGCGAACTATTTCAGCTAACAGTGAAATCTGTTTTAAAAGTGCATTTATATTAGCACATATTTTTCAGTAGAACAGGACAACAGTAGGTCTCTGCCATCACTTGCTTTATGTTAATTTGTAATTGGGCTGCCTGGATAAAGCTGTCTTGGACAACCTTCTCTCTCAGATGTATATTACAGTGGTAAAAGGTACTCCTACTGCTGAGGTAGTAAAAATCCCTTCCCAAAGTGACCTACGCCGTGCTGACAGCTAGATCTGTCATGCGGTAGAAGGGACAGGTTTTTTCTACAGATAGTTGCTACTCATGCTGCAAACTTAGACTGAAGGTTTGTTGCCATTTTAAGGTGGCACTGATGCTGAAGGAATAACACTCATCTTCCTGTCACAGACAAGAGAACTGAGTTAACAGAAACCTTGCAAAAAAAAAAAGTTTTTTTTAACCTAGAGCAGTTGTTGCACAAATGCTTGTGTTGGCATAAAAGGAGCCTATGAGGGGGAAAACATTTGGCAGTGCTAACTTCTATCAGTGGCTGCAGAAGTCATAGCTCCTTCCTGTCTTCTCCTGCTCTTTTCTCCTTATTCTTAAAAATAGGAGGGAGGTAAAAAGGAGTTAATTAGCACAAGCTAAGAGGGCAGATTAGCTTTATTTTAAAGTAGTCTGCATTTTGCTTTGCAATTGCCAATGCTATCAGACATGAAAAATATTTTAAGTTAAAAACACATTCAACAAGAGGCTACTTCAGAGAACTACTTGAACTCTGCTATTAGAAAATTTGACTTCATACAGTATCTTAGAAATTTTAACACACAAGAATCATATGACAAGCTTTTTTCCAATTACTAACCCAATGGCAAGCTCATTATTCTCTACCTTATCACATTTGGATTATGAAAGAGTCGATGCTGAATCAGGAAGGGGGAAAGAGAGATGTAACTTTAATAGCATGAATAAACAGATAGTGACTTTTTATTTTTTAACCTATTCATGTACACACAGTTTAGACCCTCCTCTAATACAGGGATAGAATGAACAAACATTGTGCAGGAGGAAGCAATTATTTTAATCATATCCACCTCCAACAAATACTACTATAATGATGTCAACATTCCCAGTGTTTTGCATTTCCAGTTATTGTCCTCTTGAAGGCTACATCAATCATATAAATGCAGCATAGCCCACTCTGTGACATCCTGTCTAAATGTGCAGAAGACCTCCACTGCATATAACACAGGTTCTTAATGACAGTTCATGGAAGCTGACAGTTCACAAATGATCATTCTTGCTCAGCATGTCTGTTTTCTAAATACGCTTTCTAAATACTATCTGCTTATGCCACAGACAAAATTTTGCCTGTGTTTTATTCCTATTATCATTACACAGCCAATAAAGCAAAAAGAGGGTAAAGCACAATCTACTTTTTCCTTGTGCACTACAAACACTACTTGGACATATTTTCAGTCTCTCTGAAATTAAGCATGAGTGCTTTGAAGAGTCTACTTTGGCTGTTCATGGTTGTCCTGGGCAGATTATGTACATCGCTGTTCTTCATTTCCAGGAAGAAACACTAGCAGTTAAAGAACAATTTTCAACTAGTAAATGGATAGCATCACTGAAACAAAATATTTTGAAATCTTCATTTGTTGAATATAACTACTTGCTTGCTACAACGAGAGTAGGACTGTGCTGTAAAGCCTGATGTGAATGGCACCCTCAAAGTGAAATGATCAATATTGTACAAATTTGAAGGGGACAAAAAGCATGGCCAAACCATTTCATCTGGAATTCATGTATATCAAAGCTGATAAATATGCAGTTTTGCCTAGCTTTATTCTGTAAACAACTTTTACCTTGGTGAATAAAGTCAACACTGGCTTATTTGCACTGGCTGAACAGAGTTGTCTCCCCAGTGGACTAGATGAACATCTTGCTAGTTGCAGTGTTATGCTCAGAAAACAAAGCACCATTGTCCTGTTAAGGCAAAAATAAAATTGTTTTGCATCAAGTTATAGCTTATGAAATTTATGTTAGGATAAACATGATAATTCGATCGCAGTTCTAAAATACACACAATCAAACCATTTTCCCAGGGTTTTTATATTCATGGTATCAACACATTCATCAGAAAAATTGTTTATTATGCAGCAGGCCAGAAACACCGTGTAGCTCAAAAGGCATAGTTCCATTTAAAAAAACACACCCTAGGTTTTCTTGCTGAAATGCCCCATTTAAATTCCCTAATGCAAATGCTGACATAAATGCATTACGCTGTTTCAACTGCATAGATGCCAGTTAGAATTACACGATACTAACAAAATGCAAAGTGTTGTGCTTTGAACTTCAGTAATCTTGCTGCAGTGCTTGACATATTCTACTTACTCAAAATTATTCCATCCAAAAACTAATCTGTACCTAACCAGAATATTAATATAATACTTCCTGCAGTGAATAAGAAGCTACAACCAAAACGATTTAACTTGATAAAATTAAAAGCTTGCACATTGCCCTGAGTCCCTCCTGCAACAGCAAACTGATTTATGAAAGATGTTGATGGGTTTGTGATTTCTTTGGGAGAGTTTAAGTAAATTTAGTATTGTTGAAGGGTTTCACATGGGAGTCTTGTAGTCACCTTTTTGCACTAATAATAACACTAATAATAACAGCGCTTCCTCCAAATTTCTGTCTTAATGGGACCTTTACAAGGCCTTTAAGGCTGAAAGGCAAAAACCAGAAGCAAAAAGGAGTCTGCTCAGAGACTATCGGCACATGTGACACTTGACATCAGAATTCACACTGGGAATATCAAGTCCTTTTTACATAAAGCCAGACTGCTTCTCTTCAGTTTCTGTTCAGGCACAACTTCCCTACAACTAACCACAAACACATAATGTAATGGCACAAGTTTAAACTTCACTGGGAGCAGGACTGCCTTGCAACTGATAAGCGTGGGTTAGGATGCTCAGTAAGAAAAGAGCCTACTGCACTCACCAAATCTCTCAGCACTAACATTATGCAGTTCTGTTTAAGAGAGACAGTTTAGCCAGCGTAACTGCTAGGGAAGAACAAAACACTGCAGTGGACTCTAAACAATGTCACTTAACTGCTATGTTTCTAAGCAACAACCACAAGAAAAATCAAATGGGTGCTGTGACACCAGTCTTACTGCACTGTCAAACACACCTTTTTTTTTTTTTCCAGAGGGGTCTAGTGAGGGTAACTTGACATGTTTCCAGAAGTTTCAACAGAGCAAATACAAAGAAAAGATACTCCCCTTTGAAAACTATAGCCTGAATTAGCAAATTCTGTATGCTAGGAAAGAATCAGAGTTTTTTTTTATTTGACCCTGTAAAAACAAAGTTTTCTAAAACAGAGTATTCTGCAACAAACAGGCTTTAGGTTTACTGTTCAGTTTGGGGCAGAAAGGGTTGTTCATCTGTATGTGTCAGGCTTGGTGTCAGTAAGACTCGGCTGCAGGGATGGAGTGCTATGCTTGCTGTCACTGCAGCGTCGCAGGGGACTGGCACAGCACACACCACCATTGGTCACAGGCCTTGGCAGCTACTGCATTTGTTTTATTTAGGCAGCAGGAAATCCAGTTGTCTGGGGTTTTACATAATAAATACAAAAATAAGCTTGGAAGCTTTTGGAAAAATGCAAATCTTGATGACAGTAAATAGCATCAGTCACACTTAGAAATTTTTACGTCCACAGTAAATAGGTGTCCAGAATGGATGTGGGTTTGGCATAAAAAACTGCCGCATGTCAGTCTGATCAAACACAAGATAAAAATGCCAAAGCAAATAGTCTGCATTCTGGCAAGTTTTTAAATGAATGTTTTTGTTGCCAGCCTATCAAGCCAAATTTTGTGGCTTCAAAACAAGGAAAATGCCCCGAAATTGTTCTGTGAACAGCAGAATTAATAAAGTCCAGATTTCTGTGTATCTTCTTCCCCCATCTATGTGTATAAAATAGCTCTTTTAACACCCACTTTGTTGATCCTCTGGCAAATTTGAGTCCAGTGGATAAGTCCTACCAAAACATCAACTAAAGGGCAATGAGTAAGGCAATATCAAGTACTGAAGCTTCAAGATTTCACAAAAAGAACTAAGCTAGCAATGCCTTAATTTCTTACCAACTTTAAATAATTATACGCAACACTATCTTTGGAATTCAGGAACAAATCTTCATTGACCTGTACTACTACTGGAGCAAGAGCTGCTGTTTGCAGAGTTAGCATAAGACTGGATGAATATTTTTATAGATAACCTAAGGAAAACGGAGTTCTGACTGTCAATTTATCCACCTATGTAGAATGAGACCACGGCCATACTGTAATGCCAGTTACAAAAAGACTCAAAGAGCTAATCCCAATTTATAAAATGATGCCAGTCTCCATCCAGGCCCCAGTCATGCTCTGATCTTGTATCATCATAAAGCAGCCTGAGATGGCTAGCCTTGAGGAAGGGTGAGATCCTGTCAGATGGCATCATGTTCCCACAGGACAGATGATACAGCTTAACTTCCCTATGCTTCTGGAGCCCACAGTTGCAAGACAGCATCACTTGTAAGGAGGGCAGTCAGACCTGCTCCATTTAACCTGGACTAAAGCAAGCTTCAGCTTCACAGGACTGCAACTAAGTCCTGTGCCCCCATAGAAATTTGCTTTTAAATCAGTTGAATTTACTGATCTTATTTTATTAGATTAAGTAGAAAGGTTGTAGATAAAACCAAATAGCAGTGGTTTTGCACAAATGCTGAATGGTTCTAATATTGTGTAGGGTTAAGTATAGTTGCTATTGATCAGGAGCTGATGAAAGCAAATATCCAATCACTGATCAGGCAAATCTACGGCAGCAGCTCAATTTGTCTGAAAAGCATGACAGAGCCATACAGGTGCTTATGTATGCGCATTACCATCGTGTGAACAAGCAGGTTCCCAACACTGGCCTGTGCTAAGCTGAGCAATATTTCTGGAATGCAGAGCTCCAGCCTGAGAGGTCCCTTCTGTGCTAGCTTCATCACTGACAAAAAGAAAGTAAAAGTGTTGCACAGATGCCCCACAGCATTCACATCCAGCTCACAGCCATATTGTATCTTGTCTTTTTTTATGAAGAAACTAAACCAGTGAAAGCACACACAAAATCTTTCAACATGACCATCCTGAAGCTCTCTTTAGCCTATCCCCAAGTACTATAAAGATTTGTTTGGGGAATAAAATCAATATGCAAAGAAGGATGCTTGCAAACTTCAGAATTTACCCTTCCCTATACTAAAATGACCATAATGATTTAACAAATGATGCTTGTAAGCCTGGACTTGGCCCATGCTGTCTTTTGCAAAGCCAAATTGAATTCATTTCCTGCTAATAGAATTTCCATCACCTAATAAATCCTCATCTGCTGGAAAAATAAAATGTGACACTAAAACTAGCGATTATTTAGACAAGATAATTAGCTGTATAAACCTTATCTTAGCATCAATCAAGGACAGACAAGCATGGCTGATTTTTTCCCCAACTATGTACCTTTTAATGATGCTATATACTCTTAAATAATCTCAGTTTCAAGTTACCAATATACTCTTGCTCTGTGGTTCTTATTGTTTTATATGCATAATTATTAACAAACTGGACAGGATTACACCCTCTTTTCCATGGATTTGTATATATACACGAGGATTAAATTATTATGACCTTGCAGGCATTTGTCTGTATACACTTTACATTCATGTAGTATTTAATTTTGGAACCCTAAACCAGGTTTGGCAGAAGATGGGGATGACCTGGACAAATGACACCTCTTTCTGCAAGGTGACAGTTACATATCAGGAATATGGAAAATGTTACATTGAAAATGTCCTGGGCATTTTCTAGCTATTTGTCTTGACGAAACTTTGTCTATTAAACTGACTCCTACGCTCCATTTAATCCTCATTCTAGCATGACAAATCAGTATCAACTGAAAGAGAATGGAGAAAGAAGGTGCAAATGAAGGAATATCTGCTGATGGTCCAAATCAGTGGTGGTTTAAAACACTCTTCTTCTGCTGTCCCTTATTCAAAACTGGCTATGGTCATGAAGGAAAGCAAACTTGCTGGTAGTCTGCTGTTGTCAGTCTGATAACTTACAAGGGACATGTTGAACAAGAAGATACAGTGCCACAGCAAGAGACCAAGGAGCACAGACAAGTAGGGACACCAGATCCACTAGCTGTTGAGATCCCCACAAGGCTTTCAACCCACCAGCCTTTCAGAGGACACATGCAAAATACAGAAAAATCTTTAACTTCTTTTTGCAAAGGAGGTGACTCTAAAGGTCCTTGGGGAAGAATCAGGTTTTTACATCAACTCAAAACTCAAAACACCAGCAGTAATACCACTTGTTTCTGTGAGGTGGCATTATATATCAGTCACGGTATATTTCTATACATTTTCTTCTCCAAACTACAGTAACCTGGGGAAAATGCCACAAATCTGGTGCATTCCTTTCCAGAAACGATTAAAGGTATAATTTCATCCTAATGTAGAACAGATTTTGTTCAGTGATCCCTCCAGATGTATCCCTTCTAGCCTGTGGTCCAAGGCCCACACTCCAAAATTTCAGCCAATTTAAAAAACATACAATACGCTGCTGTAATGGCCACAAGACCATTTCTGAAGATTAAAGAACTTGCATATACAATGGACCATTATCATAAAATAAAACTGTAATGAAGTTTAAAAGCCTGCTTTAAAATTCTCCAGTTGAAACCTTTTCAGCTAAATGATCCATTTCCCCACAAGGGCTGGGGAGAAGTCACACCAGGTACGGAGTGTATCCAGAGGCCTTCCCATTACCTACCGTAATGGGAAAGCCTTATTTCTTTTTGATGGTTTCTAAATAACTAATGCCCTCTACAGCCAGACAGAGTCAAAGCCCATTAAAAGACAGAAGACGGGCCACTGCCGGCTGTCCCGGGCTCGCTCGCCCGCCCGCCGCCCCCCACCCTGCCTGCAGCGGCCGGGCGGCCTCCTCAGGCCCGCTGCCGGCGGGGCCCTGCCTCCCCTGCCCGCCCCGAGGCCCGCGCTCGCTGACCAGCGTTAACCCGGGGAGGCCCCTGCGGCCGCGGCCCAGGCCCCGCGGTCCGGTCCGGCCCGGCCCGGCGCTCGGCACCAGCCAGCGTTAACCCGGGCAGGCCGCCGGTTTATGCCACAGGCCCGGGCTGCGGACACCCACCTGGCGCTGGCTGCCTGCCGCCTCCCTCTGCCGGCTCCCGGACACCTCCGTGGGGCAGCGGGCGGGGCGCGGCCCGGCCCGGCCCTGCCCGGCCCGAGAAGGACGCGCGGCCTCGTGAGGCCCGGCCCGGTTGGAGGCAGTGCCCGCCCGCCGCTGCGGCGCCCTCTGATGGTCGCCTGTCCCCTTGCTCCGCCCGGGGCCTCTACCGGCCGGGCCCTACGGCGCCCGGCGACCCTGCGTGAGGGCTCCGGGCTCCCCCCGGAGCCTCTGACTCGCCGTACGAGGCGAACCTCGACATGCCTCGCCGGTGAGAGGCGGCTGCCCTGGCTCCTGCGGATGTCCTCCCCGAGCCGGAGGAGCCCCTGCGGCCGTCACTGCCCGGCTGTCCAGGAGCTGGGGGCTCAACCAGAGCTGGGTGCCCCATTGTTTGTTCTGCTGGAGAGGGTTTCTGGCTTGCAGCATCGACCTGGGGCCACACTGAGCTCCCCTGCTTCTCTTGCTCCGTGCCAGCAACCTCACCACCTTCTTCTACATCACGGATGGATGTGCAGGACCTGCATTCTGGCCACCCACTCAGGGTGACAAAGGAATACCTCTAGATAGAATGGAACCTCCACACGCACATTATTAGACTATATCAGGAAACTACAGGTCAGACAGGTCTCATCTCTGGGCCCAGCAGAGAAGATCATGGAGTAGATCTTCATGGATCGTGTGCTAAAGCACATGCAAAATAAGGAGGTGATCACTGACAGCCAGCATAGATTCACTAAGGGCAAGTCACACCTAACAAATTTGGTGGACTTCTACAACAGCATTACAGTGTTGGTGGGAGAGCAACTGACATCATCTACCTGCACTTGTTCAAAACATTTGACATTCTCCTGCACAACATGCTTGTCTCTAAATTGGAGAGACATGGATTTGATGGGTTGCCCACTTGGTAGAATAGGAATTGGCTCAAAGAGCTGCAGTCAAAAGCTCAATGTCCAAGTGCAAACCAGTGATGAGTGGTATTCCTCAGGGGTTGGTACTGGCAGCGGTAAAATTTCATATCTTAATTGGATGTAAAATAATGGGATTGAGTGCACCCTCAGCAAATTTCCAGCAACACCAAGCTGTGTAGTGCAGTTGACATGCCAGAGGAAAAGGATTCCATCCAGAGGGACCTGGACAGGCTTGAGAAGTAGGCCCATACAAATCTCATGAAGTTCAATCAGGCCAAGTGCAAGGTCCTGCACCTGGGTCTGGGCAATCCCATGCACAAATACAGGCTGGGCGCAGAACTGATTGAGTGCAGCCCTAAGGAGAAGGACTTGATGGTATTGGTAGCTGAGAAGCTCAACATGAGCTGGCAATGTGCACTTGCAGCATAGAAAGCCAACACCACCATTAGCCTCAGCTGTGTCTTCCCAGGACACCATCAGATCACTCTGGCCATACAGTCATCTCCAGGCACATGCAGCAAGAGGGCTCATTGGATAAACCCTTGTGCCTTCCTGGGAGGCTGCAGGACAAAGTCCACAAGCTCTCCCCGCAGCCCATCACTGCTGGCCAGCCGTCTGGGCTCCCCTGATTCCTCCCATGGTGGGGCACAGGCTGCACTTTGTTCCATCTGAGGGATTTTCTGCTATTTTCTGTCCTACTCAGGGTGGGGGAAGGTGAGCAGGGGTGTTCTTCTCTGCTCAGTACTCATCAGGTCTCATCTGGGCACTAATCTTATTTGGGGTCAAGGGCAGGAGGCCCTCCTATGGCCTCTCCCCCCCACACCTCTCTCCCACCATGTGCTGGCCAGGCAGACCCAGACCCTGGGTTGCACAGGGCAACTGGGGGTACATGAGGAGCTGGGGGAGGCCCTCATCCCCCATCCCCCTTTATATAGTGAGGATATGTCAAGGTACCTATATGTAGTACCCTATAGGCAGGGTACTACAGGAGGCAGACTGAGAAACCAGAGGGGCTCAGGGGAGGCTGTTCTGTGGGGCTGGAGGTGGTTCAACATGGAGAAGAGAAGGTGTTGGGGCACCTCACAGCACATCCTGGTGCCTATGGGGAAGGCATCATGGAGAAGAGGACAGGCACTTCGCGGCACTGATGAGTGGGAGTGTGAGAGAGGGTGGCATCTCCTGAAACTGGAGTGGTTCAGGCTGGAGGTAAGAATCATATCCCTGTGAGGATCATGAAGCACTGGAGTGGGTTGCCCAGAGAGGAGGTGGGATCCCTGAGGCTGGAGGTCTTCAAGACCTGAGTGTTCTTGAAGCACAACTTTCACAAGCCAATGTAGAGGTGCTTGCTGAAGTGCTGGAGAAGATGCATTGCCAGTGGGAAATGGAGCAAAGGTTTCCAACAATGCAACCATTTCTAGAAGCTGCAAAGTCAGAAGACTACTTTCTGGTTTATCTCAGTTCAGCAATTTTCAGAAACTTTGATTTAGAATAGAATAGAATAGAATAGAATAGAATAATATGGGCAGGGACCTCCAATGATCATCGAGTCCAACTGCCTGACCAGTCCAGGGCTGGCCAAAACTTAAAGCATTATTAAGGACATTGTCCACGTGCCCCTGAAACACTGACTGGCCTGGGGCATCAAGTACCTCTCTCAGAAGCCTATTCAGTGTTTGACCACCCACCTGGTAAAGAAACATTTCCTAATGTCCAGTCTGAACCTCCCCTGATGCAGTTTTGAACCATTCCTATGTGTCCTGTAGCTGGAACTTAGGGAGAAGAGATCAGCATCTTTCTCTCCACTTCCCCTCCTCAGGAAGGTGCAGAGAGCAATGAGGTTGCTCCATGGCCGCCTTTCCTCCAAACTAGACAAACCCAGAGTCTTCAGCCAGTCCTCACAGGACATGCTTTCCAGCATTTCCACCAGCTTTGTTGCCTTCCTCTGGATGCATTGAAGTTCGTTACCATTCTTAGCCTATCTTGGTATACAAAGCATTGTGACAGTATTAGCCTGGGCACATGTGCACAAGTGATGTGAAGTTATGCAGGTATAAATTTAGAAGGGCCAAAGCCCAGCTAGAATGTAATTTGTCTACTGTTGTAAAAGACAACAAAATTTTTTTCTACAAATGCACTAACAACTAAAGGACGTCTAAGAAGAATTTCTGTACTTCATTGAATGTAGGTAGAAACATAGTAACAAAGGATGAGGAAAAGGCTGAGGTACTTAATGTCTTCTTTGCCTCAGTCTTTAATAGTAAGACCCATTGTTCTTGGGTACCCAGCTGGCCAAGCTGGAAGATGGAGACGGGGATCAGAATGAAGTCACCATAATCCAAGAGGAAATGGTTAGCAACTTGCTACACCACTTAGACACAGACAAGTCTGTGGGGCTAGATAGAATCCATCCAATGATACTGAGGGAGCTGGTGTAATTGCCCACCTCTTTCAATTATTTATCAACAGCCCTGGCTAACTGGGGAGGTCCCTGTTGATGGAGGCTAGCAAATATGACACCCATCTACAAGAAGGGCCAAAAAGAGGGTCTGGGAAACTGTAGGCCTGTCAGTCTGGCCTTAGTGTTGGGGAAGGTTATGGAGCAGATCATCTTGAGTGCCAACATGTGGCACATGCAGGACAATCCAGGCCCAGTCAGCATGGGTTCAGGAAGGACAGGGAACTGCTGGAGAGGGTACAGCAAAGGGCCACAAAGATCATTAAGGGCCTGGAGCATCTCTCCTGTGAGGAAAGGCTGAGGAACTTGGATCTTTTTAGTCAGGAGAAGAGAAGACTTAGGGGTATCTGATCAATGCTTACAAATACTTCAAGAGAGGGTGTCAGGAGGATGGGGCTGGTCTTTTCTCAGTGGTGCCCACTGACAGGAGAAGAGGAAATGGACACAAACTTGAGTAGTTCCACGTAAACATGAGGAGGAACTTCTTTCCTGTGATAGTGGTGGAGCAGTGGAACAGACTGCCCAGAGAGGTGGTGGAGTCTCCTTCTCTGGAGACATTCCAAACCTGCCTGGACAAGTTCCTGTGCAACATGCTCTAGGTAGACCCGCTCTGGTGGGGGGGTTGGACTAGATGATCTCCAGAGGTCCCTTCCAACTCCACGTGATTCTATGATTCTATAGGTTAATGGAAGGCAGGTCTTGGATTGACTAACATGGTCTCCTCCTATGATGAGGTGACCCACTTGGTGGATGAAGGAAAGGCTGTGCAAGTTGTTCACCTGGACTTTAGTAAAGCCTTTGACACCATTTCCCACAGCTTTTTCCTGGAGAAACTGGCTGCCCATGGCTTGGACAGCCAGTCATGAGTGGTGTTCCCCAGCGCTCAAAACTGACTGCCCATGGCTTGGACAGCTATACTGTTCACTGGGTGAAAAGCTGGCTGGAGGGCTGAGCCCAGGCAGTGGTGGTGAATGGAGTTAAACCCAGTTGGCAGCCAGTCATGAGCGCTCAACATTGGGGCCGGTCCTCTTGAATATCTTTATCAGTAAATGACCTGAACAAGGGGATTGAGTGCACCCTCAGTAAGTTTGCAGACAACACCAAGTTGGGTGGGGGTGTTGCTCTGCTTGAAGGTAGAAGGGCATTGCAGAGGGATCTGGACAGGCTGGATCAATAGGCCAAAGCCAATTATATGAGGTTCAACAAGACCACCCTGCACTTGTGTCACAACAACCCCATGCAACGCTATAGGCTTGGGAAAGAGTGGCTGGAAAGGGGTGTTGGTCGATTGCTTGCTGATTGCGAGCCAGCAGTGTGCCCAGGTGGCCAAGAAGGCCAAGAGCACCCTCACCTATTTCATGAACAGTGTGGTGAGAAGGACTAGGGAAGTGATCATCCCCCTGTACCCGTCACTGGTGAGGCTCCACCTTGAGAACTGTGTCCAGTTTTGGGCCCCTCACTGCAAGAAAGACATTGAGGTGCTGGAGCAGGCCTAGATAAAAGCAATGAAGCTGATGAAGAGGTCTAGAGCACAAGTCTTATGAGAAGAGCCTGAAGGTTGTTTAGTCTGGAGAAAAGGAGGCTGAGAGGAGACCTTATTGCTCTCTACAACTGCCTGAAAGGAGGTTGCAGAGAGGTGGGGATTGGTCTCTTCTCCAAAGTAACAGGCAATAAGATAAGAGGAAACAGTCTCAAGTTGCACCAGGGGAGGTCTAGTTTGGATATTAGGAAAGATTTCTTCACTGAAATCATTATCAAACATTGGATCATGCTGCCCATGGAAAGGAATTGTTTTCTTCGGGTGAAACATTAAATTCTGAATGCTCAGGTAATTTAAAAATGAGCAAGTAACAAATTGAAAAAATAATCAGTGTCACCGATTTAATAACTTACATAATGAGTGAAGAAACATCAGGAAAATATTTTAGAGAAGTGAATTTGGCTCTAAGGTTAAAGAAAATTCTGGCAATAACGTGTAACTGCAAGGAACAGCTCTTATATATTTTAGCCAGAGGCAAAACACCTTGAGGGATTATTAAAAAACCCCACATTGTTCCACTTTAAATTATGAATGTCAGTTGAAGAGCATTTTCCTCTGCCGAAATGACCTACATTACTGAAAGCCAGAGGACTGCCTGCCTATGAACTTTCACTCTGTGTTAGCTCAGTGATCATCTGAACAGGAGATACAGTGACACATAAATGACCCGTTGTGTAAGAGTGGTTTAGACAGTACTTTGACTTTGGTTTTGTATCTGATAATTTCTATTGGAACATTGCTGTGATGACTGTTATGATATCTGCATATTACTTTATCGAGCACCAATAGAGCACTTTGTTACAGGCTAAGCCAGAACACATTGGAAATCAATGTTATTCTTTCCCTTCTCTTTAAAAGCTTTAGGTCAGACCATTCCTTTACACGCAGCACAGAAAATAATTGTCTTATGTTGGTCTGAGTGTTAAAAAACAGTTGAGTATGGTTGCATTTAACAGCTTTTTACATAGTAACATTTACTTTACAAATTTCTACAACTTACAAATTCTATCTCAGGGGAGAGTATTTGTAGGAAGATGGAAGTTTTTTATGGGAGCTAGGATAAGTATGAGCCTTATCTTCAAATAAATGTTAAGCTTGCTCTGTTAAACCGTGGTTGTAAATGTCCTGCTCCCCTCGTCTCCAAGATGATATAGTTGAAGAATAACAGGACAGTGAAATAATGTACATAATTTTGGTCCGTGTGTCCTCAGTAAATAATGTGAAGGTCTTGGTTGTAATTTTTCCAACCAGACTGTTCCCATCCCATACTATGCTTTTGATTGAAAATAAATACCAAGTAGCAGTTTATTCAGTATTTGAATATTTGTTCAGTATTATAAAGTGAATAGCTGAGATTTTGTTTTTCTGAGGTACATTCACGCCTTTTTCCTAGAAATGTCTTCCTGTATTTTACATGGACTTATCTCCAAAGGCAAAATTTTGTGTCTTACTGTATTACACTGCAACAGTCATTGCTTGAAAAAGCATTTACAGTTTGAAAGAAAATGAGAAAGCAGACTGAATGTGAGGCCCTGGTATCCTTCTCTCAGCTATCAAATGAAGAAGAAAGAGTTTCTTTCTCAGGGTAATGATGTACTGTGTAATGATGTATTAAGTAATAATGTACTATCTAATATAAAATGTGTTGTTTTTATTTCCTCTCATAATACAGATTTCTAAAGGAAATGGATCTTCTCCCAGTACTTTTCCAATGTTAACACATTTCTTTCACATTTACACAAAATATAGTTACTATTATGCAAAGTCTGATTTTTGCTTTTATTCCCATTTGATCACTGTATAATCATACACAATGAAGTCATATTCTGTCCCTCTGCTAAAAAACTAATCAGAAATGTTAGAAAATGTCAAAATCTGTTTGCAGTTCATTCTGTGATGCAGATGATCTGGTGAAAACTAATTTCACAATATGAGATCAAATAATCTGTTCCTGAGACATAAATTAATTGTACAATTGACTCCACATAGGCAATGTACCAGAAGTTTGTAGCTGTCTTATAGTTGTTGAAGTTTTCCTTTCATGTTGGGCCTTCTTTTCCTGGCATTTAATCAGTAAATTTTCATTTGTTTCCTTGACAAAACAGTGTAAGGTAGCCTAAGCAGAAGTGAAAGTTTAAATGTAATTGCAAACTTGATGATCTAATACTTGTTCCTTTTGAAAATATTATACAGAAAGATATACCTAAAAATGTTTTGACATCATAAGGTTTAGCGTAAATTAATGCTTCTTCTTTTTGAAATTGTTATATGGAAAATATGCCTACAAATATTTTGACATAAAGCTTTATCATAAATTCAGGACAACATATTAGTGGGTTTTACTTTATTCCCAACTTTTCTACAATATTTTAATTTGAACACTTACAATCTTCAGTAGTTGCAAGACTGTATTAACCCACCTGATGTTCCTGAGGACCTTGTGGGTATCTTATGTTACAATGAATCAATCATTATTCATTAATGAATTTTAAAAAATAAATATTACCCATGAGTTTGAAGAAAACTTCCCATGTCACAACAAATAATTCCTGAATTCCCTGGAGCTAGCGGAGATTTCCAAGAGTTCCCTTTAGAAGTAGACCATTCTGGAAACAGATTTTTCTTCCATAGGTGGGTTTTTTGGTTGGTTTTTTTTTTTGTGGTAAGAATTGCTACATACACTCTTTACAAATTGAAGAAGCTAGTCTAAGGGCTATGAAGGCTTGCCCTTTAAAGCAGGATGATAAATATCTACTGAATATCATACCGTGTGTACTAAGAAAAACCTAATAAATAATCTGCAGTCCACTCTTTCTTAGTGATGCTTTGGTATTGTTTGCTAACACAGTAAGTGCTCTAGTCCAGTGTCGTAAGATTTTTTACACTGATTTTTCCATCCCTGATTAAATATGATAGTGCACATAGTATCTCTAGTGAGTTATTATTTTTTTTTTTGTTATTATTATTATTAGTACTCTAACATTTACCTAATAGGTTTGGAGGTCTGGGTAAATATTGTATTATATTGAGTGCAATCAAAGCATAGTATCTCTTAATGATATTTATGTGTAGTTGTGCAGACAGGTGGAAAGTTTGTAAAGAAGATGATTATATACTTTCATAGGAATAAGTACAAAATTAAAATAATTTTATCCATTTATGCTTACATACTTATTCTATTGTTTACCAACCCTTAATTTTTTGATACCAAATCCTACACAGATTAATTTGGTATATTTTAAGCCAGCTGATCTGTCTCTGCTGTGCTCCATGAGTTCTTCTAGCAGCTATTTTGGAAATATATATTGCAGTGTTCTACCCATAGTAAAGTTAGTTAGTATGTAGTTTTTTATTTAGCTTTGCTGCTGGTTTTGCATTGCCATGAAGAGGTACTCATGCCTGGTTTCCATTCATACTTAGAAACTCAGAAAAAGGCATAGAAGGAGGTTCCAGTTCTTAACTGAGAACTGAGATGAGAAGTGTAAGCAACAGAAATTAATAACTAAATAAATAATTAGGTTCCATGGTCAGCTGAGGTAAGACAGTCTTATGTTTGGCATGTTTCTACAGCTTTCGATGGAGAAGGAATGAAATTCTCCTCATCAAGGTATCTGCTAAAAACAAGGAGAACCTGTTATTCTTTAGAACAATCACTGCAAGTTAGCATACATTTCAGCAAGCACTTTAGTACTTTGGGGTGAAGAAGCAATTGCAAAGCCTTATAATTTCTTTAATAAGACGCTTGTAACTTTCCTTACAAAGTGAAGGAATCAATAATTTCTATTCATCAAGGAGAGCTAATCTCTGCCAAGGTCGTTTCATTATGGATTTAAAACCAATCAGTGCAGACCAGTTTTTCTTGAAGCCAGCATCAGAAAGAGCTGTTAACTGCTTAACCTCATATACTTCACAGGTACAGAAGGGCAAGACTGCCAGAAGGCATCTGCAGCTGAAGAATGAAACAGATTTTAAATGAAGGAGAAGTCTGTACATAATACCATAACAAGTGGAGCACCAAGATCTTGGGAGATTAACTCCAAAAAATGTTAAGAGCCTGTCTAAATAAGGTACAAACTAATTACACAGCAGACTAAAGCATCTGATCAGAATATTGTGTGATGATGGAGTGGAAAGAAACAAAGAGTTATTTGGAGTTTATCTGGCTCTATCTCTGCATGGTACTCACTTCTGTTGTTCCATGAGTGCTGAATTTAATTCTTGCTTTAATAGGTTAGATTGTAGTTAAGGAATTGTAACATGCCTCATAATTCCTTAAGGAGAGTCATCAAGATGCAAAATTATTCCTCAGGTATCATTAGAACTTTTCCTACTATCCTAAATTTCTTGGGCAAAGAAAATGCAGACAATGCTGTTTATTTTACAGTGAGAATAGCGGCACCCTGTGGCTTGCGCTTTGCTTTGCAACATTTAAAATCGTGCAATGAAATCTCTCTTACTGACTACCTCTGATGCTTGCTGGCTATGAGTAAGTAATTTGTTTTAGCTCGTGAAAGACATTTCACGTCGTGAAAGACAAAGCGGATTTTTCTTTAGAAGTCTTGATTCTCTGCAGATGAGACAGAGTGTATTTTGAGCAAGAATATGACTCCATCTTCAAAATGTTACTAAACCAAATAGCTTTCACTCTCTGCTGTTAACCTTTACTAGTTTGTGTCTACTCTTTTTCATAATTCACAGAAAGCTATGAAGCCATCTCTGAACTCATATAGCGCATACAGCAATATGGATTGCAATGAATCAAATTGACGTGGACCTCGAGTAGTGCCCCAGAGAGGGCTTTGCCAACCTAACGTCCTGGTATTTAGAAACTGGATATGTATTGTTGTGATTCAGTTTTGAAATAAAGGCCCTGCTAAGTAATTTCTGGAGGCTCTAGGTACCCCTCTTTCTGCTAGTGCAAAGGACTCTCACTAATGAGACCATATTCTGAGCATTTTCCGGTATCACACTGTCTGTGCCCCTTTGCATTTGGCCCCTGGGCCTGTGACGCCTTTGAGTATCACTGCCACTCATGGCATTTTGACAAAATCCTGCCACACCTGCAACAAACATGAGGCAGTGACATAAAAACAAAGGATCCCATTGTTTGCACTCTTACACTATTGTTTTACATATTCTTTGTAAACCAACCCTAAAACCATTACAGTTTGTTTCACAGCCTATGTAATTATATTCTTCTATTAGTAAATCACTCTAAAGATTGTTGTTCTAATTGGAAAGAAATGGAAATTTTGGAAACTTTGATGTTGTTCTGGTTTGCTAGACACCAAATTTTCCGTGTTCACCAGGGCTCAAACAAAAGAAGTCATAAGCAACAAATTTTGTACCAACAACACAGATCTATAAATCCTGGCCTGGACAATGCACTGTAAACATTAAGCAGTGCTTCTGGATGAGTGTGGTATGCCTAAAGCACCCAGAGAAGTATACAGGAGGTTAACTAGACTGAGGTAGGACTACATAGGAATAATGGGTTATATAGGTGAAAGTATGGTTTAATTAGGGCATGCTGCCCAAAACCAGACCAATCTGTGAAAGAATTCCAGTAGCATCTGTTCATAGTATCTTCATAATAGAAGATTATTGTAGAATGGAAAGGACCCTAAATATCATATAGTTTCAAGCTATGAGCAGGGACACCTCCCACTAGAGCAGGTTGCTCAAAGCCCCATCCAGGCTGGCCTTGAACACTTCCAGGGATGGGGCATCCACAGCTTCTCTGGACAACCTGTTCCAGGGTCTCACTACCCTCACAGTAAATAATTTCTTCCTAATATCTTATCTAAATCTATCCTCTGTCAGTTTAAAACCATTATCCCTCCACCTCATCACTACACTCCCTTATAAAAAGTCCCTTCCATCCTTCCTCTAAGATCCCTTTTGGGCTGCATATGGAAGAGTGTGCCTAGTAGGTTGAGGGAGGTCGTTCTGCCCCTCTACTCTGCACTGGTGAGGCCACAGCTGGAATAC
>BJBW01006198.1:60629-199330 GCA_004320125.1 Scolopax mira
TCTTCTTTTTATTGCTGACATATCTATAGAATCTTTTCTTGTTGCCCTTGACCTCCCTGGTCAGATTTAATTCTCAGGGCTTTAGTTTTCCTAACCCCATCCCTGACTGCTCAGCCAATTTCTCTGTAATCCTCCCAGGCTAATTGTCCTTACTTTCACCTTCTGCAGGCTTTCTTTTTGAGTTTGAGTTTCTCCCAAAGCTCCTTGTTCAGCCATGCAGGCTTCATAGTTTTTACCCAACTTGCTTTTTGTTTGTTGTTGTATTTACATACAGGTAATGCCAGAGGAGCTTACTTCATATCCCACATTCCATACATGCTAATTTTGCACCCATATTTCCGGGGTTTGCCCTCAGTATTGAAACAACAACTGGGTAGCTCTGATAGCTGATATCATTTCTCAGATACATTCAAGTGAGAACTACCATTTCAGAGTGAGCAATTGTCAGTCTGGTTGTGGCTGGGGTGGAGGCAGCAGTACTGAAGCAAGAAATCCCAGAGCAACTTGACAGGAAAATGTAGGAAAACAAAGGAGAAGGGGGCAGAGAAAACAGGTTGATGGGTGGACATGTGCATAAATGACAAGAAAGAAGATCCTTTTGGTTTTCATTTTTTGACATTTGACATTTTTTGTTAGATATTCTGTCAAAGACCTATGAACCAATAAATTTAGAATGATACAACTATATAGCAGGAAATTTAATGAAGAGATCTTGAGAAAATATTGCATTGTCCTCACCTTTCAAATCGATCTGTGTAACAAAGGCATGATTTTGTCCTCTGAAATAAACATCAGGTTTCATAAGTCGGTTTGCAGTCATTTATCCATTAAAGTTCTAATGCAGAAGAGAAGTAATAATTCTGACACACTAGAAGAGAACAAGACTGAAATCTGTCAGTATCACATTTCAGTAACTGTGTTACATCCTGACTGTAGTTAGTGTTGGATGGAATTGTTAGCAGTTCAAGATTTTTTATAAGTAGGTCCTTCAAACATTAACAACAGTCTGAAAAGTATGTAAGTGGTATAGAGAGGTTTTTAGTTCAAATCTGATTGCATTTAATTTAAAATGTAAAACAGTGGCAGCAAAATTCAAAAAAAGAATTCAAATATTCAAAACGTGATATGTAGGATATAAACTTTTTTTTTTTGCAAAATATATGTTGTGTTTCATGTTAAAAGTTTACAAGTATGTATGTACATTTACAAGTATGTACAGCTTCCTGTGTTGTGCAACATGCAAGGAGTATCTAGCTGAGAGGATGGCTACATTACCGTAAAATTTTTTTGAAACTTATATGAATGTTCTTAAACTGTCTAACATGTAAACTTACTTTCTGAAGAAATATTATCATTTTCTGATAATCTGATTTTTTTATATAGATATTCCATAAGCCTAACAGCCACTTTCTAACCTTAAAGTATTCTTTAGTAATAGAAAAAATAGCTGTAAGTTTTATTCTGTCTTAGGTGGTCTCTCTGAAAATTTCCTGATTAATAATAAGGCTGTTTATTTCATAATCTCAGCTATTTTTTTAACAGTTATTCTACGGAAAAAGATATTTAGCTATGTAAAGTACTACAATCTCACCAATGTGGTTGTAAAAGTATACGCTACTGTAGTGGGTTGTATAACTGTATACTTGCAAATGCTAGTTTGTGGAAAGTAGCTCATCATTCAAGTTGGGATGTCCAGTTTTAAGAAAGCTAACAGGAAACTAAATGAAAAAAATGGAGTTTTCATGAGAAACTGTTCATGTAAATTACATAAATATTTTAATTACATAAACTTTTCTTTTTAGATAGTATATGACACAGAAAACTTTTCTGAAGGAGGAAAATAAAACTCTAAACTCCGATGGCTTGGAAAATTCTTAATTTAGAAAATCTCTGTGCAAGAACTTTACTCAGCAGAAGACTACACCTCAGAATTTCAAGAGGAAAATGTTTACTTTATAAAAATCAAATGTAAATAGCTGCTTAACAGAGTATAATTTTATCCATAGACTCCTTCCTATTTCACCATAGCAGTAGTTTTATAGCATTAATATATTTATTTATCAGTAACGATATCCTGTTCATGAGCTCTTGCAGAGAACAGAGACTAAAGCTGTATAAGTATCCCTTTGCTGTAGATATCAAAGTGATAAATAAATATTTTTCAGAATAAGAACTCTTGCTCTTAAATACTTTTTTGTTTTCCACCTAGGCTTCGACATGACACAGGAGTCTCTCCTTTCAAAGTGTATTTTGAAGGTTACACATCCCAAAGGACCAGGTAACTGAGGTAATTTTTGAAGTTATAGTAATTCTTCTGGTAGCATTATGGAGAAGGCTGTGACAATGTGAGTCTTGGGTTGTATGGTCACTCTTGGCATCCTTTCCAGGCAAATGTTGTTGCAGGTGCTTGACACTAGACTCAGTTCATGCTTGTGGCCTTGCTTGCTCCCCTAGCAAGGGGCAGGGATCCAGGAACATTTTTCGTTGTCAGGTCAGGGCCATGCAATACCTGGCATAGCTCTGGGCAAATTCTTGCACACTAACAATTCTCATTTGCACATGATGCTCTGCTTAGAGAAACATATCCCATTGTAGACATTGATCCCTTTGCAAAGCTCAATGCTGACACATCTACACAGCACTTAAAGATGTTGTTCAGACATACTCTGGGTAGCCTTATATTGGCCTCGTCTGAACTGCCATTGATAGCATGGCCAGGAGGAAGAAAGCATGGAAACGGTGCTCCTGCTTCATGACTTTCTCTGGCTTTCAACTAGCACATTCCTGACTCTTGCACTGCAAGACAGAGGAGAACAACTTCAATTTAAAGTTTGGCTTTCAGTGCATACCACCTGAACCTAAAAATCGACAAACAGATATTCATGCTGATGTTACCGCCTCCGTTAGATGCTTTTGATTGCAGTGTTGGATATGAAGTGATGTTTCCTCTGCAAGTGCCTAAAACTGCACAATGGTTTTGACTCCTTTTCCCTGGGAAAAACTTACAGCAAGAGTCTCCTTTGCCACTAAGACCTGTGGTTTCCATTTATTTGGCTTGGCATATGTAATTAAATGCATTATAGCATCTGGAGTGGCTGCAATCGTTCCTGAGACAGTGCAGTGAACTATAAAATACAGTACCATGCAAGTATTTCCCTCCTACCATATTATGCCTTTTCTGACTGTGGATCTATAACGTGATTGATGGACCACACATTAACAGGAACCACATCACCTTCTGTATCTTTCAAATGCTGAGGTGTAAAAATAATTTGTAATTTGTACTTTATTATGTGGAAAGAAAACAAAGGTTGTAACCTAGGTTCCAGTGGGGCATGAGGGTAGACTACATCATTAAAAAACAAATAAATGTCATTAATAATGCTTTAACTGCATACTGAAGCTTCTGAGCCCAATCTATTGCCCTTAACAGCACAGGGATTTTTCTAGCAAGACTGCATAACTGCAAATATAATTGCCTTATTGATTTTCCCTCCTCCCAGATATCAACGTGTGCAGCAGTAGAGGAGAGCTGTGCTAAGCACAGACACATCTGCAAGGTCTCAGAATTGCGGGTGATATCTACATGTCTTTTTTGCGATCCTATTTCCATATACACTTCGCAGTCCAACCATCCCTGGTATGCTGCACTCAGGGCAGTGGGCCACACTTCCAGATGTCCACCATGTTTAAAAATTGCAAGTATGCAGCTCCATAATGAAATGAACGTCCAGGACTTGAGATAGAGCAAACTGCTGGTAGCAAATAGGCAGTGACATCTAACTGAACCCCAGGCCTACATTGGAAGGAATGTGGCAGTATTTCCCACTTTCATTTTTCTAGCCTGGCAGACTTTTCTAGTCTTTCAAAATGCCAGCTCTGCCAGAAAATGTAGCATTATACTGCTTGCATTAACTTTGATGAACATCCTTTTAACAAGCAAGACTAATAAGCTGTTTAAGCTAAATTTGCAATTCAAAAGAAGTAATCCCAAAACACAATTTTCTTAAAAAAGTAAATAAGAAATCTTTAAGGAAGGAAGGTTAATTAAACCCTCCACTCTCTTAAATGCTACAGAATCTGATATGTTTAAATCTGAGCTAAACATACGAGGCATCTCCAATGATTCCCAATGCAAGCCAGTAGGGCAGCTTTCAGCACCAGGCAGAACGTAGCACTCCAGACGCTGTGGATTAATTGAGGGATGCTTTTCTTCCATTTGCCACATATAAGACGTGTGATTGATTTAAACTGTGCTTAGTTTTATGAGGTTCTGAACATCTTAATTTTCTACTCCAAACTCTGAGGATGAATTTGTCTAAAAGGGTATAATTTATTATTTTGGTTTTAGTTCTCTGTACAACTGATTAGATTAAAAAAAAAAAAAAAAGCATAAATGGAATAAATTCTTAACAGCCAGTTTATGTATGGGTTTGCACCACTTATCTCTTTTCTAAGTTCTCTTTAGTGTTAAATCACTCCACATACCGACCTCAGGGGCTTTGTTGTTCTATGTGAAGATTTTTATGTGAATACCTCTGTCACCAAATGTCAGTTTCCTTTGCTTCCATATCCAAATGAAATATACCTTATGAAGAGATCACAATGAACTGGAAAATTTAATTTTGTGTACTTATAAGGTACTAAAACCTGCAAGAGAAGCTCTAGATCTTCTTGTGTGTTCAAGAAAACCATCTGCCTTTATGCACTGCAACAAACATAACTGTTTAAGTGGTACTTAGACAAATCAGATCTAACTTCAAACAAGGCTCTTCATTTATGTGAATGTTTTCTTTTCCTTACTATGGGATGTAAATGCAAATATGGCAATACTAACTTCATATTCTCTATATTGAAAACTGTGTTAGAGAACCATATTAGCAAACTTCTTGAAAATTACAGAGCTTATTTCTCTCACCTCAAACAAATATTCTAATATATACCATTCAAACACATAGGATCTAATATTTGAACAGGACAAAATATAATTTTACACTAGACATTGAATAAATAAAATTGTGTGCTGTGACTGTTTTGACTCTAGACAGTTCTTCCAGAGTATGTGAATGATTACATAAGACATGTTTCGGTAGTGTGGTGGTTATCACATTTGCCTCACATGCAGAAGGTCCCTGGTTTGTAACTGGGCAGACAACACTTTTTTATTTCTATACAGTTGGACTCAATTATTTTCAGGGTCTTTTCCAACCTGCATGACACTGTGATTACAAGCCAAAGAGCAGAGGTTCATCTCTTGTCACCACATAAATGAAAAGTACTTTATTAGATTAAAGTTGTACCTTGGACTTTTATACATACTCTTTTTCATTCGTGTAGCAGGCCAAAAATCATTTTTATTGCAACAGAAGAGCAAGCATTTTCCTAGAAATAAAATTTGAAGACTTATTAGCAAGCTTTAAGAATTTGAAGTGGGAGGTTATCAGAGTCTAATGCAATCAGAGATTTTGGGCTATGTTTCTGAAATCACCAAAATTTTCTTTTAGTGGTGGGAAAACTATTTTGAAGAAGTGATATTGGGAAACCATGAAATAAAAAAACCCTACCACTTCTTAGTTTCTGCCATGGTGAGAATCTATTGTGTTTATTTCTACTCAGTGTCCTATTAATTCACATGGTGCTGTATTAAAAAAAAATAAATAGAAAAAAGAGGAGTTCAACTAATACCCTCAGAGCCATTCTTTCAAACTGAGGGCTCAAAATAGGAAATTACCAAAAAAAGTTATTGAAACTTTAACTGTGTGTTGTTTTATTTTCTGCATGTGGTTGGCTAGTGTTTAAGTAGCTGTTTCATTGAAAGCAGTACTGTTTTGTATTCCTTTTCTGTATCAGGACTATGGGTTCCTATGACCTAAAATAAAATTTCTAATGAACATTTGGACCCTATAAACAGATATTTCTGTTACACTACGAGCATATTACCAGCTATAAAATGGAGAAGATATGATACTTGACTTTCAACAGTACATGTGAACATGCAGTAAAGCACACCTCTCATGATATGTCTCCAAATCCACCCCAAAAAGAATTGTCAGCAATTTTTAAATTGTCCTGTTTCTCTCTGATATCACATCATTATCACATATCATAGCAAGATTCATAGCAGGATTAACAACAGTTCTCATGCCTAGAATTAGGCCCAGAATAATTTTGTTATGAAACAATGAGGAATGGATAAAAATATTGCCTGTCTTGAAATGCAGGATGGTTGTCTTTGAAAAACTTGACAATTCAGAAACCATTCTTGGAAAATCTCTTTCATATTATTTGGCTTATTCCTCTCTCCGTCCTCATTCTGATTTCAGTGATTCCCTTTTTTCACTATTCCTCTTCTCTGTATTTACAGTTTGAAAGCAAGCAGCTCTCCCCTCATCTCTGAAAATCAGCATATGCCTGAGGCTCTCAGGGAAAGCGGTAACATTATTCTTTGTTTCTCTCCCTTCAAAGTTGAAGAATGATGAAATGACCTGTAACTCATGGTCACACCACTTCTCTCCTTCATACCTCATTTTCTGAGAAGGAGTGTCTTATCCCGGAATCCTGACAGTGTGAAAATATAGACACAATTTGGACTGTGAGTGCAAATTTTGTGTTCTAATGTGTTTCTGTGTATCAGCTGCATCAGTCATGTTATATGTTTTCAAATCTAGTTATTTTCAGGTCAAATAATTCATCTGGCACAGTGGTAAATAGAAGTGGAAAATATCGCATAGGTATATCTGCTTTCTGTGTTGTTTATATACATGCATATTTTATGCTTTTTTTCCTCAATAGAAAGTGTTCAATGCCTTTCCTCTTCTGGACCTCTTCGTTTTGAAGCTTTACTACTACCCAGTATCACTTACATGTGTTCATAACCTCTTGTGAGTGTACTCAAAGGCCTTGAGATGATGACATGGACAAAGACAACATCCCCTGTGATTTTTGCTCAGTGTCTAGAATCCAGACATTCCACACAGGAAGAGCTTTCCATACTCAAAGAGAAACCAGATCAAAGACATCATCGGACAATTAATTGCTCCTCAGGAGTCAGTGTGAGACTAGCTATTACTTATTTAAAGGTGTTACTTGTGTGGAGAAATGGTCATGCTTATACAGAAATTATGTGGATTATATAGGAGAATCACAATATTTTAAAACATTTAGAGTGTTTTGAAATTAACTTTTATTGGCTGAATTGAAGCGTGCAGATATAAAAGTCTCATTATTTGTCCTGCAGTCCTCAAATTTTTAAAAAGTGTTCAGGCTTCATTAACAAGTCAGACATTTTTACCATCTTGCAGTATTCAAGATACGTGGCTCTCTTCCGTGCTTAGAACGGGAATTACTTCTTGATTGCTGCAATTAATTGTTGAGAATTATGACTTCTTCATAGCAGCTTCTTCATAGAAAGACTTTGCAGCTCAGTGTGTGCTTCTGGCCAGCAACCTGGATAGACTGCCTAGCATGTCCCTGAGCATGCACCACAGGGTGGCTTTCATCGTATGCAACCTGTCACAGTCTAAAAGCTAAGATACCTAATCTAAGTTGTGGCTAGTCAGCAGTGATGGACAAACATTTTCAGAGGCCAGTTTACTCCATCCCAAGACAAGTGTCTTACCACAGGTAAGCTGAACTGCCCTTTGCAAGGATGACTAGCTTAACTTGATGCTTGACTTTTAGGGAAGATTACTTTTCAGTATAGTGTTTGATCTTCTACAGGTTCACTTGAGACACTTGAGTTGTATTTCAGATTGGTCTTGACCATATGCACTGTGCATTGTTTTAACCTTTGTCTGATTAAGAATGTTTAGGGTGGTGGAAATAAAAATAACCATGTGTTCTCTGTTTGTTATCAGTGAAAATAATGTTCCAAATAACCAGGAAACAGTGTGGAATTTTAGAGTGAGGAGAGATTTGGAAACTGGCTTCTAAAGTAAATAATTTTGACTCCTAGTCTGACTTTTTTTATCTTACACACCTCTAAACTAATTCTTATCCTCATAGTAATACCAGGCTATTTTAAAGAGTTCAGTTTGAAGAAGTACCCCTCCCTCCCAAGGACAGAAGGAACTTCTTATCATAAGTGATCCAATTAATAAGTAGAACATCTCTTTGCATCATTTGTTGCTAAGGTTGTTATTTTTTTACCTGTTATGTGTATTTCCATGACAAGACCATTATATAGGAAGTTATCTTCTAATGAGCATTTAGGGCCCTGTTCTTATAACATAGCTCCTTATTCTTATCTGAATCCTAACTTCCCTTGAAGAAAATGAGACAATTCACATGGGAATGTAGTTCTCAGTGCTAAAGAGGATGAAAAATACACATGTATTTTCTTACTGTTTCACATTTATATGCATATATTACAGATGAACAAGTGATTAAAAGAAGCAGCGAGAAGATCTTCAAGTTGTAAGAGATACCAAAAAGGAGTAAAACAGAATTGGCATAAATTCCTTTGATATGTTAATTGGGGATCTGAAATTGAGAATATCTTTCTGACACCAAAACTGGAGGAATAGTGGTGTGCAACTAAGCTTATCACTTTAGAGAAACTATAGTGTTTTAAAACACTCATAAGTCTTATAAGTCACCATTGAGAAGGAGAAAACATGCTCCCATGAAGGATAATGAAGTTAACTAAACTTAAGCAACAAACACACAAATGACACTGGTGATCTTCAGCTGATTAGACCAACTCCTCGTGCAGACAATTACCATTTCATTCTGGATTGCCTTAAAAAATCTGATTGTTAATTAGAATACTTAATTTGAATCAGACTGAAAAAATGAGTTTATTTTCTTGTATTTGCCATGTTAGTGTTTTTTCCTAGTGTTTTTTAATCATTTAGGGTTGAGGTCAGAGCAAAACTGCTGTTAGTTCTCACAGGGATACAAGGATTAGGAATATCGGTGACAAGAAAATTTGGGTTATTGCTTTTTTGTTTTGTTTGTTACCTTTGGAGAAGCGAAGGTATTATCTACCGGTAGTATTACAGCGATGGCAGCCGAGCAGAGCTCCTCAGAGCTCCGACGCCTGCAGCGACAGCAGGTGTCTCTGCATCCCAGCACATCCCGCCTCTCCCTCCTGCCCCATCCCCGGCCGCAGCCACCGGCAGCGAGAAAACCCACCCGCTGCTCTGTCAAGAAGAAGATGCTCTAATGGCACAACTTCCTAGTACGTGAAGAGCGAGGGAAGAACAAAATTCCATCTATTGGCAAAATAATACTTCCCAGCTGCGCAAGTCAGGTTTCCTCTTGCAAAAGCTGATTTGGTAGATGAGCTACTCTCATTATTTATGATCGCTTTTCGTATTTAAAACATGCTAACGTTTGTTTATGGTGCAGAGGATGTTGTTAAAAGCGGGGAGGGTAGGGGGTGGAGAGGGGGAGGCGGGGCGTCATTAGTTGGTCTCTTTGGGGCTCCCTTTCGTAAAAAGATACAAGAAGCGGCTGCTTGGTTTCACGAAGCGTTTTCCCTCCTGTGCTCCGTGCTGACGCTTCAGCCACGAAGCAGGCTCGCAGGTCTGATTTACCTGAATTACACAAGGATCTCCACCTAAATATGGGAGTGGAAAAGTAATGATGCCCTTCCTTTCTCGAGCAGTACCGGACAGGGAGCGCGTGACGTCTGTGCGTTTTTCTGTGGATTTGTGTCTCCTGTGACGGAGCCGAGGATCAGCTCCTGCTGGTGCGACCGAGGGAGCTCTGACGACTTTTTTTCCTGGGCCACCTGCTGGGTAGGTACCCATCCTTCACCGGGCCGAACGAGGACCCCCTGTAGTTTTCAGTTTGTCTGCAAATTATACTATTTTGGGTCGAGGGTGTGTGTGTGTATGTGTGTCTGTTAGATAGTATCGGCGCTGGGGAGCCCCCGGCGGACCACAGCAGCCCAAAAAGTGTGTAAGTGGTTAAGTGTCTGTCTGTCTGTCCGATCGTTCCCCGGACGCCGCCCCCGCGGTGGGGCCGGGGGAGGGGGGGCGGGGGCCGGGCGGAGTAGGGGCTGCGCCCCGCCAGCCCCACCGCACTCACCCGCCCCTCGCTCGGAGCGGCTGTAGCGCGGAACGCGGCGGCAGCTCCCGGCGGCGGCAGCTCCCGGTCGGACGGGGAGGGCGGCCGCGGGGCAGGTAAGCAGGAACCCGACCCGACCCGACCCGCAGGTGCCGGGCATCCCGGGTCGGGCGGCGACATCCCGAGGCGGGGGGGCGGGCGAGGCGGCATCCCGGATGGGGCGGCAGCATCCCGGTGGGAGCGGGGCGACATCGCACCCGGAGCGGAGCGGAGCAGAGCAGAGCAAAGCGGGGTTGCCCTCGGCGAAGGTCCTCGGTGGGATGCCGGCCCTCGGTGGGTACCACCGCCCTTGCGGAGCAGCAGGGTGCTCGTCCGTGTGTCTCTCCGCGATGTCGCTGGTGGGACGGCTCTGGGACTCCGGTCAGGCTCGTCGCTCTGTCCCCAACTGGTATCGCCTCCCTCTTCCCTCCCTGGCGGTCGGGGACGGGACGAGTCGGTTCAGGCAGAAAATTTGCCCGAAAGATCCGTTACTTAAAGGTTACCGTTCGTTTTCACAGAAAACTTTTGGTAGTTCTCAACGGAGACTGGAAGGAGGGTACATACTGAGATAGAGGGATGTTTGTGTACATGTGTAAATAAACATGACCTGCGTGTGAAAATGCACATCTGTTTAATAATTTGACTTCATTCCCCCAGCATGTATCTTTCAGGAGAAGCTGCCTAGAGAAATTCTCAGTTGTATGGTATCCTGTACAGATTTTCCTTTGGTGACAGTCATAGTAGTGTAAATGTTTCCTATTTTGTGTTTCAGCCAAGAAGTAGGCTTGATCTGGAAATGTAGACACAAATCAATTAGGAAAAATAAGCAGCTGCTTTTCCTAGACTGAGCTCGGAATGCAGGGCTTTTTGGTAACCTTATGAAGTACTTCAATGCTGCTGCCAGTCAGAAATGTATTTTCCAGAATGGTGTACAGCTCAGAAGTTTTTCTCAAGTACCAACTTTTGATTGTAGGGTGAGTAACTCAGTTTGGAACATGCCGTCAGTGCTGAAGATGTTTCATGGCATACTTTCTCAGGTTTGCAACTGAGCCTTGGCAGCAGTGGTTTGGAAAGAAGATTAACATAATGACTTTATTTAGGAAAAATGTTTTTATCCAGTAACTTGTAAGAACAGGGAAAAAAAAGAAAAAGCCAAGTCTGGAAAATGACATTTGTTTCCCTGCAGATAAACTACAGAATCATGCTAAAAAGTCTTAGATGCTTTGACTGAGCAGCATGTCTGATGTGAAACTGAGATCTGCCTTCAGGCTTCAGTTTCCTTGTCAACACCCCTAAATGGCATTTGTGCCCAATAACAATACCAGGAGGAAAGCGTATGTAATTAGGTATGTGCGTTCTTCTTGTAGTGCAGGGGGGCATGCAACTGTCTGAGCTGGAGAGAGAATTTAGGAAAATAACAGCCTGGGTGGTCAAATTATCTGTATCAGTTGCTACTCAATGGCCCTGAAAATTAAATGGTATTAGGGAGCCTATTTTTATTTTCTGTCTGAAGTCAGAAAGGCCAGCTGGACAGGTGTGCTCCAGATTTTTAATAAGCTGGATGAACAATGTAATTTAGGTTCAATTTTCTACTTGTTTGTTCATGTAACTCGGGCACTTGCATAGCATCGAAACACAGGACTTTATCTAGTAAATTTTTTTTAATCTTCTGACATAGACAACTGTAAGCACCGTGTGGCCTTGTCATACAATCAAATTTAAATGCATATTGCTCCCACAAGAGGTGGATCATCATGTTAGTATTGATTGTTAATATGCTGTGGAGATGGCACGGCTTTGTGTTTTTCTTCTTAAGATGGTACAGTTGTAAGTCTGGAGTGTTACAAGTCCCTGCCAGAACAGAGAGCGGTTCACAGGATTGGCAATGAATTTTCTGTGTCTTGTTCACTGATTATGATCCGTATCTTGCAAAAAAAATCTCAGCTGCTGGTTGCTTAGTGGCCTGTGTGAAGTAAGCTGGTTGTATCTACTTAATTTCCCTGGAAATCCCTTACCAGAGTTCCCCTGTTTTGAGTATCAGGTGGCAAAAGGGGCCAGATCTGCACCGTTCTCCAGGGGCAGGGCTGTGTGTGCCAGTTTTGACTCCCCACAGACAGTCCCAGTAGACAGAAACTGCACTGCCTTTGCCTCAACAGCATGATGCTTTAGCCCTTTGGACACCATTCATGTTACCATTTAGCTGCTCTCACTAAAATGCCAACACTTTAAATGCCACCAGAGGTGTGGGGTTGTGTCCTTACACAGGGACCTGTCCAGGGGTTTCAAGGTTTAAATGAGCTGTTCCTACTCTGCAGGTGAACGGAAGAGTTTGACCAAGTGAACAGTTCTTTGGTGGCTCTCGTAGCTCTGTTTTCCACAGAAGGATGTATTCTGCTGTATGGGAACATACACCTAGCAAATGCAGTTGAACCAAAGCAGTTAATTTATTTATGCAAAGAGCACAGGAACCATGCATTAACATACTTAAGCTTGATTAACATCTAACAGAATTTGGAGTGGGCTTTTGACTGCAGCTGGTAAGGATCCCTTGAATTTATATTCAGATTACTTGGCAGCAGTTTTGCACCGTGTCTTTACATATCTATTCTTGTCTAGGCATTTTCACTTTTTCTCATTAGGGGAAGTAAGTGCTTTCTGAAGAGGAAAAAAAATAATCATATTCTTCACATATGTGCTAAAACTTTAGTCAAAGCAAAGATATATTGATTCTTCCATGAAGAGTACTGAAACATTCATTTTTTAAATGGAACACTGTGTAGAGCAGTAAAAATCCGCTATAAATCTTTCTTTAGGTTTGGTGTGGAATGGTGTAGTGGAATTACAGCTGAAGTTCTTACATCCTTACTCCCATTAAGTAGTGCTTTCCTTGATAGGTGGTACCAGCGGCACCCGATTTCACTATATAGTAGTATAGTATAGTTATGTTACCAATTCACTGTCAGCAATGGAATTTGATCCTGACTTTTATTATTAAGAGATGAGTTTCCCAGTAATTGGTACTCATAATCCCCTTTAAAGATTTGAAACATACTCTAGAAACAGCATATCATAAACTTAGAAATAACTGTATTATTTTTTTCATCTCTGAGAAGAATCTGTGTCTTGATATTCCAAATGGTTTTTTTTCCTTATAAAAGGAGTATGTATCATCTAAAGCCATCTGTCATAAAAATAGGAGTAGTATTCTGGGGAGGGATTGGCTTTACTAGAATAGCTTTATTGATTGTGTCAGCATTGTTAATTAACCCATTCAAACTGTCTGGTCTTTAATTGATGTTTTGCTTGTGTAAGGATTTGTGGTTCATGCCTTTGGATGTACACATTAGGTTTATATTAAAATGTAGACTGCCAGCTCTTCATCATTTATCTCTGTTTTGTATCTGACTGTCAGAGAAATTAGCCCACAGTCAGCAATGAAGTAGTAATTCTGAGCCCTTTCGATGTGCAAGACAGTGAAAGAATATAGATTGGGAAGCACAAAGCATAATTTTAACATTGACACTGACTAGCTGTGGGACCTCAGGAAAGAAATTTAATCATTTTTCTGCTGCTTGAAAAGAATACTCTTCTAAGCCTATCAAATTATTTTTGTTGAAGACATAGAGATGCAAGTTAACTCCTGCAAAGAAACTTGAATATAAAGACTTCATATTAATATGTCTTATATTTAAAATAGAAACACTATCACTAACAACTGTTAGGTTGGACAGCTTTAGTGTCCCACACCTACAGTCACAGGAGCTGTACAACAGCACAAAAACAATAACAAAAATAGTCTTGCCTTTTATAATCTAAAATTTAAGACAAAAACCAGAAGGAAATAAAAAAGGACAATGAAATAATGAAAACAGTTGTCAAGCCATAGTCATATTATTATTAATCAAAAATCATGGAAATTCAGATATTTAAAGGGATTAATTACAGTTTTTTTCAGGTGGGAGTCCTCAAATAGGAGACAGTATAGAACTACTTCTCTGAGACACGAGTACATTAAAAAATGAGGTCTGGTACTACGGTCCTGCTCAAAGAAGGGGTCAACATCTTGTGAAGTATGAGTGATGCTGGGCATGGGAAAAGACCATGAAAGGCAAGAGGAGGCTTGGAGAAGTCATGACCTTAGGGTGGTGGAGAAAATGGATTTGTCAGGCTGGACAAGAGAAAACCACCAGGGTTTTTTGATGTGGGTGAAGTTTTCCAGGCATGAGCCTGTGTGTCCCTGACCCAGCCCAATGGTGTCTATCATAGGCAGTGATGGTCTGGGAGGGTGTGCTTGAAACAGTCACAGAGGATGTAGAGAAGAGGGAGGGTTTGTCAAGGCTGCTTAAGAAAGAAAAATCATCAAGAGAGTGATAATGTGTGTTTAGTGTGACTGACAAGTCTATGAGCAGGAGCATGGTTGAATACCAATCCAGAGTTTCACAGAAGGTATGCTACTTTGATGGACTGCAAAGGAAAGGAAAATGAACTGGACAGAAAACAATAAGCAAGCTGGTAGTTTGCTGTTCCCATGCCCACCCCATTTCTTTTGTAAAGAAGCCATTGCTTTGTAAAGTCTTCTGTAAGCAAGCATTAGCATTATGCTATGAGTTCTTGCTGCACCCCATTTATAAGTCTTTTGGGGGTAGATCCCACAAGCCCTCTTCAAAGCCAGTAGCTCTGCACTCCCCGAGTAACTGTATGAGACAAATATGTGCAGCACAAAATGATTCAGGGAGACAGTAAGGAAAGGAGGATGTCGTTCTTAACATATTTTGGTCTTAGCTCTGTGAGAATATTTTTCATTAATGAAAACAAAGACATCCGTGCAGGGTCTCAATGAGTTCAGTGTGTTCACAGCACCTTTTGAAGTTTTTTTTGTACAGAAATCTTGTTTAACTCCTTCTCAGGATTTTTTTGGGGGGGGTACTTGGTGAATTTAAAGGATTTATACAGCCAGTAATAACATTGTCACCTGGTAAGTTACTCATTTTCGTCTTGTGGAAATGTTTTGATTTTATCTTGCAGACATTCTTCCGAAGCACAGGAGAAAAACTGTTCAAGGTGGAGATAAATTTGACTTGGGATTTTTCCCATCTCCAACAGTTCTTTGGAACAAAATACTCTGCTGTCAAAGGGCTCGGGAGAAGGCATGATGAGATCCTCTTTGGTGGTTCTCAGGGGACGTGGCAGTGCAGCCACGCTGCGGCGGTGACAGCCCCGTCTGTGGGAGCTGCCCCAGAGCTCCCCAGCTCCGGCTCTGCCCTGTGTGATGGGGTTTCCCATGGGGAGCCCACATGATGCTGGGGGAAGTGGTACACTGCAGTCTCATTTTAGCACACTGTTTTGACCATCGTCATCATTGTCATTGATACCTAAAGGTCAGGGCTACAGGGTGGTGTAGCCTTGGCTGTTGGGCAGTTGGGTTGTTGGATGGAACTTGGGCAGGAATTTGCAGCTCCGGTCCTGTGCTTGCCTTCTACTGAACTGGGCTCTAGGGGGGGTTCCCACTACTGTGGTGATATCCATCTGACCTCACGTGCTGCAAAGGTGAACTAAATCAAACTTCTGTGTTTTCCCTGTTGTTGGCTTCATTAAGACCTTTTGTCCTACAGCAGTTTATTTTTTATTAACCATGGTGCTCAGCGCTTGAGTTTGTTGTTGATTCACGCACAGTGGTTTAGATCATGGCTTTTTTATGTTGCTTGTCCCTTTCTTCATGTGACCCATAGAGAAGTTTCAGAATCATCAGGTTTGGATGACAGCTTTTGAATCCTGACTTTTAAAGTTTCGGCATTGCTGAATGGCTTAACTAAAGAGGAGCAAAAGAGTTTCGATCACAGGGCTCTGCCAAAAAGAGCCCCCAAAGTGAATGTTTTGTGTGAAAGCATGCCTTGCAGTTTAAGCCCAGAGTGACAATGATTGTAACACAATGCTGTTCATGTGACAGCCAGACAAAGAGGCCATTATGCACGGCTGGCTGGCATCAGATCCTCCCAAAGCCAGTAGTCAGACTGAGCTTGGTTGCCCCGAGGACATGAATACAGTGGAAGCACTTGCATGTTAAAAAAGAAGAAAAGGATGTGTGTGTGTGTGCGTGTGCATGTGCACGCACATGTATGTATATGCCAAGGTCCAGTATGTATGTGCCAAGGTCCAGTTAAGTTCTAAGTACAAAATGACAATAATCAATTTGTTTATGGTTTTGTGGAAGTTGCTTTCAGGAATCGGCAAAACCCATGTAATACAGCAGTGAGGACAAGCACGGTGGGAATAAGAGGGAGTATATCGTCAGCAGACCAATTAGATCTTCCAGTTCCCTTGCTCCGTGCGGCAAGATTGCTTCCTGCAGCGCGCTTTTCAGCATGTGTAGCTGAGTTTTACCTTCCTCTAAAGTGTTTACAAAATTGTGGACTGCACTGGTCTGTCAACACACACATATGTTATGAGCGCTGGAACTTAGGCAAAAATAATGCTTATGTTTGTTTGGTTACTTATAAACCCTCTTCAAAGGGTTCAAGACCACCGGCAAGAATCAGAGCACTTGATACATGAAGAAACGTCCCTGACAACTTGTGAGCTGCAGCAATCTTGGCCCCAAAGGCAGCATACTTGCGTCAGCCATTGTAAATCTACTGAAAAAATAGGCTACAGCAGCTGGAGTGGAAAGCTCTTCAATTAGAAATGTATTTGTTTAAAAACAACTGTTTCGCCGTTGCAGCCCTGAGGGCTGGATTGTCTTCTTCAGCACACAGGAGCTGGCACCAGATGATGACCAGAGTCACTGGTGATCACACCCAGCAAAGGCACTTTGGCCTCATTCTCTGGCTACAGCTGTAGATTACTTTTTTGTGTTGTTTTTTTTTTTCTTTTCAATTTTTTTTTCTTTACCGTTTTCCATCTTTTCCTCCTTCCCTCTTTCTTTTTATAATCTTCCTTGTCTTCTTCCCCCTTTCCTTTTTCCTTTCTTTTCTTCTGTTTTTCCACCTCTTTCCTTCCCTTCCACCCCTTCCTTTTTTCTTATTCTGATTGAGGACCTTATTAAATTAGTGTTTACTTTGAATAGTATTTGTTCCTAAACTCTTAGCTTGAGGGAAACACATAACTTAAAAGTATAGGGTACTGGTATAAAAATGAAATACTGTGAGTTCAATTTCTTTAATTTCATGTAAGCTTCAAATATGTTTTTTTCATTTTGCTCTGACTGTTATACTTTTTGAATGCAGAAATTCAAAATATAAAATTATTTCATATTCTGCATTGAGTTTTGTTTATACTGACACATTTTCCCTACTTTGTTTACACTTTCCTAGTGAATATTTTATTTTTGGGAAGCTTTTGAAGTGCAGAGAGGAACAGAAAGCATTTTTTGCAACTGGTGACAGTGTAGTGTTATATAATTCATCTTTTTATTTATTCAGTTCTCCATCATTAGGCATTTCTTTGCAGAGCTTTTTTTTGCCTGTGCTTTTGGGAGTGATAATCACCAAAAATTACTTACGCCTATATTGGGGGTTTTGTGTCGTCAAGAATTAATCTGAAAAGGGTCAGGCTGTCTTTTGTGTTTGGGGTACAAATGATAAACCAAGAAGCATGGTCTATTGGTAGCTCTACTTAAATACACAATACAACTTAAATACAAAATACAAGTGGATGAAGAGCTGATGATTTTGATACTCTCACCTACCTCAATGAAGAGCCAAGCTCAGTCCTTCTCCATCCAGCTCCCAACCACCACCCCTTCCATGTACTCACTGCACCTCTCCAAAAACATGACTCTCAGGAGTTGCTGCAGGCTCTCTATGAACCTGGCACTTCTGCTCACAAACTCCTTTTTATGCCAGTTTGTTTGTGTTTGGGTATCAAAACTAAGACCTGAATAATTTTGTGTGAATTTTACATGTCAGTAAAAATCCCAGCCAATTTTACCCTGACACGTGAATGCTTTTTTGGTGGTCATTGCTTCTTTCTTTAACCCTAGCATGCTTGAAGAGTCTTACTGCTCCTGGGAAAAATCCAGGAGGTGTTTGGTTTGGGGAGCAAGGTTGGCATAGTCAGACTCCTGACCAGCTTCTTCCTCCAGCGTTTACCTTACATGTGTTAGTATTTTTAATAGAAAGAAATACTGACAATACAGCCCAGCTGGTGTCACAGGGAGACTGAGCTGTTGATCTGACAAATTCAGTGTTCTGAGTAAGTCAGGTGAATAAATGCTTGCTGAGGCTAAAGGTGGACTAGACAGGCTGGTTTTTTTTCAAGCAGTTCTGAAGAAAAGTTCTCAACACTTAATAATTCTTTTAAACTATGTTAGAAGGGTGCTAGACTGCATGGAAGTTAGGATTTCCTTTTCTCTTGCAGGCACTGTGAAAACAATTCCTGTGATCTCTGTATGTGCTGCCATTAAAGGATGTTTGTAGGCCACTGCACAGCCTTATGACAGCAGTGGATTTTAATTATCCATGTAATGACTTTTTTTGTGCATCAGAATCTCTTAAATTATAATGTCACTATGAATGTGCAAAAAGTGAGTACCATGTGAAACAGCACATTTTCTGCCTCCTGAAGACAGCAAAAAAACCCAGCCTCTCCAAATCTGAAGTCCCATCTCTTCTGGCCCTCTTCCTCAGGGAAAGGAAGTTACAACTTCTGAATACTAAAGTTTGGATTCATACAAATGAATTCACGTCCTGGCCATGCTTTACTGTTGACAGCACATACACCTCTACCGTGTTTGCTTTTCGGGCCACAAAAGAGAAGGCCATTTGAGTATGTATTTTAAAAATCATGGTTATTACTTAATGCAGAGATGGTGGTGAATGATGCTTGCCTGCTGTATATGTTATGGTATATCGCTATATCTCATGATGTAAGCCTTCACAGTCCTGTTCGATGTTGTCAGGTCCACCCATTCTTTTGATATTTTCTATTGCATTGGCAGTATCCAAATTATTGTGTTCGGTGACATCAAAATATGGGAGCTTTGAAACTTGTGAAATTTTGGGGTCTTCTGATGCAGCTAGGAGACTTTGAGGAATCTAAGTACCTCAAGAAAATTTAGTGGAAAGATGGGAAAGAGATTTATCAGTTATGTTCAACAAGTCTTAGTTTATTTACTCTCTAGAGTGCTGTTTACTTTCATAGAAAATCTAGATAATTATAGTAGGAATAAACAGACACTTAAATCTAAACAGAATTTTCACAAATTCCTAAATGTGTGTCTCATTTGCTCATGAAAAAAGAGGATGGGGCCAGTTTGTTTTCAGTGATGCCCAGTGACAGGACAAGAGGTAACAGGCACAAACTTGAATGTAGAAAGTTCCATCTAAACACAAGGAGGAGCTTCTTTACTTTGAGGGTGGCAAAGCACTTGAACAAGCTGCCCAGCAGGGTGGTGGACTCTCCATCTCTGGAGACACCCAAAACACGCCTGTACACATATTTGTGCAACCTGCTCTAGGTGGACCTGCTTTGGCAAGGGGGTTGGACTTAGCTAATCGCCAGAAGTCCCTTTCAACCCTGTATCATTCTGTGATTTGTATCATCGTCCTGTTTGCCCCTAATTTTGTGATGCTACTTCTAGAGCTATTACTCATGTGCTTTGTGAGTTCTCATGTGCTTTATGAGCAAGTAGGTGAATAGCACAAACCCTGGATAGTTCTTCTGTCAAAGACTGCATGTCCCCCGCTGCTACTTCACAGTCCCTCTTCCTAGATGGAAGCTATGTTCCTCAAAGCAGCAAAGTTTAAGCGGTTAAGAAGTCATTATTAACTGTCCACATTGTCTGTTTGTTGGTTTGAGAGCACAGAAGAAAGGCAAAATAAAATGCCTAGTGCCATTATTCCTGCAGCGTGGTGTTGCTTTCCCCTTTGGTGGGAGGTACTGTTAAACTGCAGCTGAGAAGTGTTTCACTGGCTGCAGGGCATGATTATTTTGTTTATGTAAATGGATTCTGATTAACCACATGATTGCTTTCTATGCATACGAACACCAGTTAAGACATTGAGTTTTTCCTGCCATGACAAAGACCTGGGCACCTGTGGCTGGATGGCTGCTGCCACTCCTTTGTGCTGGACCCCTGGAAACTACATAATACTCAGCAGTTTCTCAATGCCATATTTAGGAAGAGAGGAACTGTAAGGCCAGGAGAAAAAGACCCACCTCCCTGGCTCTGATGGCTATTTTGCTACCCTGCTGAAGTGCAGGAAAGTCTACCAAGCGTAACAGCCCTGGTAAAACTGTCTCCTTCCCTTCCCATGCAGCAGACTGAGGTCTTAAATCTTGGCCAGGATATGGGCTTAGCGTGGACTGGCCGCTCTGGCTGTAGCCCACATGGGTGCTGAGAGATGAGCTCTGACTTTCCAGCAGGTTGAGGAGGCATCCTCATACATGGAGCCTCTGTGCCACATACCCAGGTGTTTGATGTGGGGACCGCACCTTCCTCTGGTTTTCAGTTTTGACACTGGTGTTTCTAAAGAAAATATCACAATTTGCACAGGCTGCCTGACTCCATTGCTCTGTCATCATTGAAATCATAGGCTGCCTGTTCACTCTCCTCTTTTTTGCCTACAGAGTCCCCTTTTAACACTCTCATCTCCTTCACTCTGTCTTCCTTTTGCTTCAACAGTGAAAATATAAATGCAGAAAAATTGTTTGGATCCTTTTTTCTGCCCCAACCATGGACCATGCGGGAGCTGGGGAAGCCTTCTCAGGGAGAGAAGCCTTATGGGACATTTACCAGTGGCACCACTGGCTTTTGCGTTTAACTCACGGCTCCGCCTGCTCTGTAATGGAGCTTTAGTGCTGCTTTAATCCATGCCACATGCGGGTGACCCGAGCAAACCCTGTGAGAAGACAGAAGGCCTGTTGTGTGTTTGTGGAGCAGTTGCTCGGAAGCTGATGTACAGCTGTGGCCAGGCTTGTTTGGAAGTGAAGAGTAACTTGATCTTTTAATCTTTTTTTTTTTTTCCCTCCCCCTTTTTTTTTTCCCTCTTCTTTTTCTCCCCGGACTGATACTGTAAATAACAACTGTTTCTGAAGGGGACCTGCTAGTGTGATTGAAATGCATGTCTTAAATTGAAGGCCAGAGTTTGTGATGATTTTAGCTCTGTGCAAAGAATGTGCCTTATTTTTTTATATAAATTATTTTTAACTAGTTCAATTTCTTTTATAATAAAAGGCATAAGAGAACAAAGACTGAGGACCCAATTTTCTTACTTGCATTGATAAACCAGGGACAACTCGAGTGAAATCAGTTGATTCTCAGAGTAACCCAGAGGCAGTGCATGAACATGGATCCCTTCTGAATTGCCTGGGTAATATGTTGTAGGATCACATCTGGGTCGTCCAGATATCCCAAAGCTGCCTCCACTAAGGCCAGAACAACTGGCCTCTTTTAATCGATTATTACATTTTCTTTTAGAAAAGAGCTGAATTACCAACTCTGTAATGGCCTCTGCTGAGAATACTTAGCAACACCAGTGCTCTTTATGCTTTAGGGTTGTTTTGCATTAAAGGTATTATTTGTTGCAAATACTGCTATGCAGGTATGCCACAGGGCTTCATCATTTTAAGACAGAATGCAATACTGAATACAAATGAGTTTCAGTAGTTCCAGTGAAATTGCTTAAACTCTGAAGCCATGAAAGAGTGCATTTTTAATTATTGAGTAAGAAGATTGGGTAAGTACTTGTTGAAAAATGAAAGAAAACCACTGCAAGTGTTTTAAGTTCCTTGCTTTAAGTATCTTTGCTGCTGTCAGTAGATTTTTCCATCTCCATAACCAATTTCAGAAAGCTAGGAGACTTAATCTCATCTCTCGAAAAATATTGTACCTCTGCAACTTTAATGCACTTCTAAGATATGCTTCTTTCTTTTGTACTGAACACTAGTTCATGCCAATTTGCATTATGTATGAATAACGACAACCAGGATATGCATTCATGGTAAGCAAACCTCAAAGGATGCTGTGATTTGGATTTCTGGTCTGCATCAGTTGAATACAGAAGAATGTTTTTGTGTCTTTGCAGACTGTCAATCTTTCTGTGTGCACCATACTAATGTATAAGTTGATTTTTATTTTGACATTGGAACAACTTGAGAAAGTAGACTTTTGTTTGCTTTGGTTTGATTTGCTACAGTAGTGCTGGGATGCAGGGAGCAAATGTTCTTTCTCATTTAGCAGTGAGAGAAGACATAAAAAAAGTTTGAGGTTGCTGCCTCTTGGTCGTGAGTAGGAAGTTTTTGGAATGAAGTAGAAACCCAATGTGGTCACTCCACAGTCTGCCTCCTAGGATGTACTTTAAGCTTCCTCTTCTTCTCCTGTGGGAGTCTCACTACACTTCTAAAAATTACCCTGCTTTCTGTTCTATTGCCTATCTCCAGGGAAGAGGTGTACTAAAGTTTTAGTACATTGAGCGTTTTTTCTTAGGCATGTATATGTGTTTTTCTTCATTGCAGTTTACAAGAAGAATACCAATGGGAAAAAATAAAGAAATGAAAAAGCAAACAGACAAGGAGGCATTACTGGCCTCTTCAGAGGTGACCCAAATCTGTTAAAAATTCTCTCAGTGCTGATATTGCGTGTGGTGATTCCTTTGTAAATGTCTAAGACTCAAAAGGCTGTATTTTGTGATTCTGATGCTACACCCATAGTAAGCACTCTAAGAACGGTGTGCATGTTACTGCCCCTGTAGAAGAATATTGAACTGAAGGCATGGGTCTGAACGATAGGCTGAAAATAGAGACTAGCAAACCTAGGTTCTGTTTTCAGTTCTGCTGTTGATTTACTTTATGAAATGTGGTTAGTAAGAGTAGCCTTAGAAACAAAATGCCTTACAATGTTAGCAGTGTTGTAGATCTTACAAGAAGTCACCTTGATAAAATTTTATATATGAAACTATTATATAACATATACCTAAAAATAAGTGTTCTTAAGAGAGTGAGTCCTATCTTTTGCTAAATTAAAGAGGTTGAGGGAGGTCAGATATTTGGAAAACACATATGAAAGGGAAGAGACCCCACGTAGAAACCTGCTGCGTGGAGTGTGCAGCAGCCTTGTACACCAGAGAGCACAACAAAGACCTTCAGACAGTGACAGAGAGCATCTGCTATGGCTCATCTCACCCGTCGGGGGAGACTCTTTCCAAAAAATGGTCACTTGCTCTCCTAGAGGGAGGGAGGGAGGGAATCAGGGTGTCCCAATCTGCCCTCCAGAGAGAAGAGAGATTTATTCATGGATAAGCTTGCTGGGCAGCTGACGGGTTGGGTCAGACGAAGCGCCTGTCGCTTCCCCCAGCTTTGCTTTAGCTTTCAACATAAGGTCATCCTTCTGCCTTTCAGGAGCGGATGCAATGGATATTGGTACAGTTTTCCTTGCTTTTCTACACATTCCTACCTTTCTTTGCGCTCTGTAGAGAAGGCCAGAAAATCAGTAAGGAAGGTCAAATAATCCCTTTCTCTTTACTGGATGAAATGGATGAAAAGAAGTAATATTAAGCAATATGGCAGCTGGCCTGTCCATCTTCCTTGTTGACAATAGTAACATACATTTCAGAGCTTTTAGTAGAAAGCCTCTGTGAAATTGGAAAGAAGCAGTTAGTTGAGGGAGACAGTGCACATAAACTCAGTCATTTTGCTGTATCAGGAAGGGTAAATGCTAAGAACTTGGTTTTTAGAGCCAGAAGCAGACCAGCTGGTAGTAAAAACAGTGTAATAGCAGTTACTGGCCAGCCCAAGCGTTGAGTTTTCACCAGGTATTGCGATTGTGAATCAGATAGTCTTTGGTCATCAAGAGTGAGTTAATTGTCAGCACCACTCAGCACAGGGCCACGGGCAGGAGAAGGGATGTACTTCCTTCCAGCATCATGTGGTCCTTCGGGGTGGCTCCTCTGATCTCTCCCTATTACATGGGCTTTGTTTCCCCTGCCTATCTGCTGCCAGGGAGCTGCTGTTGTATTTGCTGTCCCTGTGCAAAGTGCCCTGCTAAGCTGCCTAGAGCGTCCATGCTGCAGCCAGTGAGGTGATCTGGCAAACGTTGGCAGTGCTGAGCTGTTGTTTCATGTTTCTCATGAAACATGTTTCGTGAGTGAGTTCAAGTTTCATCCCAAATCTCCACACAGATCAGAGAAGAGCATCCATTCTGTTCTCGCTCTACCCAGAGGCTCCCCCACCATGGTCGCCTGGTCTCCCTCCAAATGCTGTGCTGTTTTTCACTCTCCTCCCAGCTGATGGCTCTTCTGTGAGCAACGAAAAGCAGCAGATGTTCTATCGAACACCAAATTTTGCCCTCTTGCAATTTTCAAACTCTGGATTGATTGTTTCTCTCATCCATTAAGGAGAAGTGACACATTCGCACATTCACAGCATTTCCTTCTGAAAGTAGTGACTGCTTTTAATTTCCCTTTAGAAAAAACAACATGCACAATTTGCAATACTTGCTTTTATTTTTAATGAATGACTGAACCAAGGTCAATGTTCCTGTAGTTTGAGAGGTAGCAGAAGTTGACACAGAGACGATGCTAATGCCAGTTGGGCTGTAAGTTATAAGTCTAGTTACAAAGTTTGCCTGTTTTCTGGCACAGTCTCTGACACATACACTCCAGTCAATCACAGTAAAGTGCCTAATAACAGATGTGGCAATTAAGCTGAAGAATTCTGTCTCTCTCTTTTAATTTTTATTACAGGGAATAACAAAGTACCTCATTAAACCCACCATCATAGATATTTTTTTTAATTTGGCATACAAATGTCTGCAAAAATTAGATCTTTGAATAGGGTGCCTTGTTACTAAAGGTGCTTTGAATGCTATGAATAGACCGTTTTTGTAAAGACAGATAGAGATTCGTGATACCACTGTCCTTTTACAACCCATACTGCAAAGAGGTACAGGTTTAAAGAAGGCAACATGTGTCCTAAAGGATAACATTTTGAGGGATTTAGGGCCTTGGGCTTGAGTTAATAAAAATGTGGTCTTGATTCTTCTGGGTTTAAATTACACTGCCTTCAGCTGGAATTAGGAGCAGACATTTAGAAAGGTTTCAGATAACCTGTAACCAAAGTACATTAACATATTTTAATAAGAGAAATCATCTTGAAAAAGGAAATTAATTGCAACCAAAAAAGTCTTCTTTTGATTGTTAGAGTTTCTAAGGCATTTGCCTTCATTAGTTTCTTTTAATGATGTACTGGGCCTTCTTTTTAAAGGAAACTCTGATTCATCATTAAAAGAAATTAATTTAAGAATTTAATGATTTAAGATGTCTTAAAAGTTATGGTAAGAGAAAACTGAAACTGATATAAATCAGAATTGGAAACGTTGATATGAAATTGTTCCTGTAGTATCAAAGTGGTTTTATGCATAAAATCCAAAGTTGTTTACTTTGTTATTGTTGCAAAGAACATGGTTTTTTACTTCCCACTATGAGTGTAGGTAGCAGTTTTATTTCTTACAGGTATTATTATTCACTAAAGGACAGCTTCAGCTATTTATTTAAGACTATACCGAATCTGTCTGTGTCTGTACATTTGCCTGCATGTATATGTATGAACCAGTGTGCAGGCATGCATACACATGCACACACAAACACATGCAAAACAGAAAACCTGCAGACACCAGTGGCACCTGGCAGGCAGATTTTCTCCCTAGGAATATTTTTTTTTCTCTGAAATTCACTGAATTCCTTTAATTTCACTATAATTATAGAACTACAAGCATGGTTTTAAACTTGTAATATTTTTTAAAAATAACATAACATTGAATTTAAGTGTCTTAAATTTCAGCTACTCCTTAAACTGTTGTTCATATTATGTCATATTATGTAGACATTAGAAGCCACAGATGGGATAATGAGACCAAATTGTCCCCCTATAATGTCAAGGAGCAGTACAAATCAAACAAGCTAGTAAGTAAAGGTCAGGGAGAAGGCTCACAGATATAAGCATTGTTTCCATAGCTGGATATGCTTACAAGATTTATGAAATATATACAGTTAGAATAAAAGTTAAGTCTTGCCCCAGCTTTCCTGGGGCAGTATCAATGATATACAGCTGCCACCAGTATAAATGGACAGAGAATGATGCCACACTTGGTGGCTTCTTGTTGGGTAGTAGTAAATTAGCTGGAGAGGTGGAGAGAGACAGGGAGATGGGTGGAAAATGAAATGAGTAGGTGGGAATATGGGTCTGATCTTTCACATGTTGATCTGTAGAGCTCGTTCCATTTATTCCAGCTAGTAGTAACTCCCAAAGATGCACTGAAAGGATCTCCTAATGTCATTGAGCTGGTTTCCTGTGCAAACCAGAGTCCTGTGTGTTGCTCACACTGTAGGATTGCTTTTCTTCGAGTTATATTGTAGTGTCAATGGAAGCTGTTCAGGGCAGAATTCCCTTTGACTTTAACAGTATTAGGATTTGTCCCTTTAATTTTGATTTTGTTAAAAAATTAGGATTAACTAGTTTCTTCTGGTTTTGTATTACGGTCTTCCATTTTCCCCTTTGAGGAAAGAATGCAGGAGTATTACATCCCTTCTAACCTTTGCAGATGCCAAAACAAAAGATGGAAGAAGTGAATGAATGAAGTGTCAAAGGAAACACTTCTGAGTTCTCCATTCTCCTACGAGAATGTTTTGGATTTACTTTGCGGGGGAAGAGGGGAAAGACAGTGTGAGAGGCTTGTGCAGTGAATCATAGATGCTTTGAACTAGATTGCTGGAGGTGGAAAAGAAAAGCAGGTAAGTAATGCATTGAAATGTTCAGAAGCTGATAAAATGAGATGGCATCAGAGTTAATTATCTTTTTTTATTATTTTTAAAAAGATTACTTGAAAACTGAAATCTGTAACAAAGTACTGCAATAAGAATTAACAGGAGTGAAATGCTCAGTCAGAAACATGAAAACAGGAGCTAACTAGAATGACAACTTTATTTTCTGTGAGGTGTTATATGCAAAGTGGCATTTCCTTGGATGATTTACAAAGATAAATCTACTGAAACAGTGTTACCAACAGATTTGTTCACGAATGATAACAACTTGTTACACCAGAAGATACAAACAAATGAGGGTGTTATATGTCTGATTTTCATACTGAAAGAGTCCAGTGAAAGGCTGTGACAAGTGTGGGGAACTGCAGACTGAAGAATTTTGCCAGTGGTAACCGAGGCTGTGTCTGGGAAGGGGAAGAATCTAATGTATGATGAAAATGTATGCAGAGAAGGAGAACATGGATGTAATGGGGGAAGGAAAGGAACAGAGGTGGTCTTTGAAGAGGGTTGAAACAAGAAAGCAGAAGACTTTTAAAGGAAGGCAGGCACATTTGAAATGGATCCTAAATTGCATTGGAAGCTAAAGGAATTGTCTGAGTTCTGTCATTGTCCTCCTTTATATGCTGGTAATAAACGGGAAGTGACACAGTGTCTGGAAGGCTGGTGCTTGAGATAATAGGAAAAGAGGGGTCACAAAAGCTACGGTCAAGAGAGGGTAAAGCCATGAATGAGAATTTCCACAGCAGTGGAACCAGGGCATCAGTGTATTTAGGCAACCACAGGATTTTCCCAGGCAACTTGTCAGCAACCACAAAGTTTTCACAGTTGCATCCATGAATACAATATCCTTTCATATGATTCCCTTTAAAAAGAAAAGAAATATCAGATGTCTGCTGATGCTATCTGCTTGAGACACTATGCTAAAAATTAGATGAAGTTTTCTTACCGAGTTATTCTGTAAGAAACAGAGTTTTCATACCTGCTACTAACGTCTAACTAGAGAAATAACTTTCTTTAAACACATGCATTCAGCCATTTTTACTCTTATCCTTCTAGCCTTCACCTGTACTATTAAAACAGCCCTGGGATTAATATACAGACTGATAGCCCAGTAAGGAATACATTATTTGATTTTAAAGAAGAAAAGGGGAAGAGACGGAAGTCTGTCTGTGCGGATATTTTTGTATCAAGCCCTTTACTGTTTAACGTCTCTTAAAATATGTGTTATTTGCTTGTGTTACTGTTAGCTGACTGTTAACTGTCAACAGCCACCCTGGGAAAGATGCCCAGGGCTAGATGCCCAGGGCTGATAGGTGCCATCTGTGTAGGGACTGAGAGCTGCTGGTCCCTGCGTCAGTAGCCTCCTCCCGGACGTCTGACTTCACCAGCCAGCCCCTGGCTCCTGCATGTCTCTGCAGCCCACCACTGCTTCCTTCCAAAACACAGCCTGTGGCTTCCCAGGGGGGCAGCTGGCCAGTCCTGGGGCAATCCACAGCTGTGGAGAGTGGCTGCAAGGGGAGGAGGAGGACCTTGAAGGTCTGGCTGGAGGGTGAAGGCAGCAAACAGCTGCAATAGCTTGCCTGCAAACAATCAGCTGGGAAATGGCGACTTCCCAAGATCTACACACCCTTAAGAGAAAGAGATGGTGGCTGAGAATGGCCTTTCTAAAATGAGGCTCCTGTGTGGTCCTCTGTAATTGTGGAAGAAGGAACTAGTCTTGGTCCCAAGTTGTCCCCTGGTGACAAGTTGCACATTGCTGTTACCCAAAAATATGACCCTGAGGCAACTCTACCACCAACTGTACAGAAACACCCTACAAGGAATTTCAGCAGTCTGTGTTCACAAAATTGGTTTATTACAACTGTTGTTATAATTAAACGTTTCTTTTTATAAACAATTTCATTTTGTTTGTCGTTCTCATCTCACATATATCTTCTCTGTTGATCGCTTGCTTTTGCTCCATTATTTGGCTTGGGACAAAGCAGCATTAACCATCTTGGGGAATTTTCTGGGGTTTTTTTTTTGCATAGGAGCCTGAAGTTAAAGCAATAAATTATTGCCCACTAATACCCAGGCTACTAATAGATAATAAGTATACTTACATGGCATAGATTTATATGTTTCACTTGAAGTGTCTTATGTAAAAGAGTGTATCAGGGTTGATATTCTAGCAGCTATTACATCTTCTGAAAGTATGCTTTTCAGATACTTTGGTTTGGATTCTAGACAGCTTTAACTGTCTTTATTTGGTAACTTTTCATCTGGGTGGAAAATAACAGGACAGCACATTTAGCCAAAAGATTTTTGTCAACAGTTCATCCTGTTGAATTCTTGTGTGAATAATCTTTAAACACACAGTACCATGTGCTGTAGGTAACAATCCAGGGTTGCATGTTCTAGACATATACTTGCTATCTGCCTTAAAAAAACAATAATAAATCTTTTAATGTGAGCAGAGCTCTGTTTTAGTGGACAATGACAGCCACAGAGAAGTGACCCAATGCTTGTGTTGTTTGGCAGCCTGCCTTGGAGGAATAATAATGAGTCCATCTGCAAAGGATCTGGCATGCTGGCATTTGTCTTTACCATGCCTCCTTGCCTCGTGCAAACTTGACTTCCACTGAACTTTCTTTCCCTCTCCTTTTAATACTGATTTGAGGGAGAGGAGGACTGATAAATGGATATATCATCCCTGCCAGCTTAACAGCTTTGTAAAGTCTCCCTGTATGGTGAGAGTGTTGTATGGTGGTGTCTTGTCTTTCAGAAGTCAGAAGATCCTAGGGAAATTCTCATCTAGCCTCTTACAGTTAGAACAAATATGGTAAAAGATACTGCTGAGTGACTTGCAGGGAGATAGAGAGTCCTTCAGGACACAGTTTATTCTGGTGATGGAATAACACTGTGCTTTTGATGCTGCGGCACACAGTGCTATGGAGGGGCCAGCCATCTGGGACCCTGCCGCAGCACTGGGGGGGATTACTGGTGTAAGGCTAGGTGTTTGCTGAGAGTTAAAGATTTCTGTTTCCTCCTATATTCAGAATTTCCTTATTTCATTCTGGAAATGGAACTGTCCTTATAATTGCAGTCCCAGAGATTGTTTGACACTTAGAAAACAAAGTGCAGGGTGACAGCTTCCAATCTCTCTAGGCTTCCACCTGAAAGTTTTCATGTTCAGTAGAATGCCTATTTCAAAATACAGTTTAACAGGTGCTCTTTGGTATTTAAGATAAGATCATGTATTATTGTATTTATATTTAGAAGCAATGGTGCAGATATTCAGCCTCTGAAATGATAGCATAACTTTAAAGGATCACGATGCTGTAGCTTTCAAAACTAGGTATTTCCATGACTTACCGGCAAATAAAGCACAAGTTAAGGGGGGCAGATTTGATTAAGCTGCATCAAAAAGTGCTCCTGTAATCATAGAATCATAGAGTGTTTTGGGTTGGAAATGACCTTAAAGATAATCTAATTCCACCTCCCCTACCGTGGGCAGGGACACCTCCCACCAGGCCAAGTTGCTCAAAGCCCCATCCAGGCTGTTCTGCCTGGGATGGGGCATCCACATCTTCTCTGGCCAGCCTGTTCCAGTGCCTCACCACCCTCACAGTAAAGAATTTCTTGCTAATATATAATCTAAATCTCCCCTCTTTCAGTTTAAAAACATTACCCCTCCATCTTATTGCTACAACCCCTGATAAAGAGACCCTCCCCAGCTCTCCTGTAGGCCCCTTTTAGGTACTGGAAGGCTATTATAAGGTCTCCCTGGAGCCTTCTCTTCTCCAGGCTGAACAACCCCAACTCTTTCAGTCTCATAGCAGAGGTGCTCCAGTCATCTGATCATTTTTGTGGCCCTCCTCTGGACCTGTTCCAACAGGTCCATGTCCTTCCTGTGCTGAGGGCGTCAAAGCTGGACACAGTACTTGAGGTGGGTCTCACCAGAGCAGAGTAGAGGGGTAGAATTATCTCCCTCAACCTGCTGGCCATGCTTCTGATTATGGCAGGGTCTGAAAGGGTCATTCAGTTTAGTGTACTATTGGTTTATCATTTAGAAAACTGTCATATTAGCTGTCTAGATCCCACGCATTTTCTTCCAAGTAGTCTCAACTTTGCCAGATGGGTTGCCTATCAGTCTTTCCTGAGCTCCCCTAATTGGCAACAATGCTTTCAGAGCGACATATTTAGAGAATTTGAGAAAAGACCAGTCACTTTATTTACATTTGCTGTAAATGTACTTCTTCATGTGTCTGCATGATAATGTTCCTGTTCATGTTAATTCGTATTTGATTTACAAGTGAGGTTTCATGTGACAGAGCATCAAACTAATCTACTGATTTCTGAAAAGAAAAACGCCTTCTGCTCTTCACCCATTAATTTTCAAATGTGATCAATAAAAGCAATCAATTTTTTTTTTCACAGAAGTTAACATGGGACTAATCATCATTGACAAGACTAGGTAAGGTTCAAATTCTGCTTTGCCTAATAGTGGTAGTGTAAGAGATGATTTTATAAACAAATTGTGCCCTTGGTAGAGGACTGGAACCTCAGGGGTGAGGAGAATATAATGTTGTGAACAATGCTACATAGGAAGCAAAGGACCAAAAAATTCTTCATCAAAATATCTTTAGCAAAAGTCTTTATCTCCTCTGGAGCTGTGTTTTCCAGCTGTAGGTAGCTGTCACTAAGGCTGTTGTGGGGTGCTGGCTTTTTCATGCTCTGAAGAGCATGAAGGCAGAGGCACCAGCAAGGGTCTCTGCGGTAGTGACAGTGAGGTTTACAATTCAGTCTGAAAGGTTAACTATGATGGCCAGAATTAAGATCTTTTTTAAAACAACATTTGCTATACATTTAGGTTAGTGCAATGAAGGGTAATTAAGAACAGCCGATGGAGTTACAGCCCAAGAGTCCAACATACCTGTGCCATATCACTGCAGAAAAGCAGATGTGAGTGTTGTAAAACCTAGAGATACCATGATAAAGTATGAAAAGCTCTTACTATTCTGCAGTTTATCTTCTAGCTAAATGGCATGTTCCTGCTGCATTTTTTATGTTGTAGTGGTAAAAATGCTTTTGCAACAGTAATGAGAGAGCTACATCAGCATTTCCCTTGATCTTGGGTCAATTATGTCATGTTAGCAATTGTATCGTACTATTCTGTGTTGCTCATGCAGTTCTAATCCTGCTTAATTCACTGGCAGCACTGGATTTTGCTGACCAAAAAATACTTATTTGCAGCCTTGAGCAACCTTCACTTCTTTTACGTGTTGCATTGTTTTACTTTCCCCTGTCCCACCAGTTCTCCTCATATTTATTTATCTTTTGTTACGACAAAGCTGAGGGCGAGCTGTGTGCCCTGAATTTTGCTTGTGGCTCTGCTCTGGGTAGGTGGAGAGATTAGTTTGTAATTGTGTCTCAATTTTCACTACTTAAAAGAGAAGCATTTGTTTGCCTTTTTTGGTTTCCTGTTCTTACTCCAGTTTTGATACTCAACTCTATAGGGGGAAAAAAAAACCCCAAACCACAATAGAACCTGTGCAAAACTGTCAACACAGTTGGTATTGGTAAATAAAGTGCCTACAAATCTCAGGTGATGCATAGTAATGGTTAACTGTTTGTGTTTATAAGGTGCATACAGGCTTTTTCATCTGCTGACTGCTGAGAAGAATGTAGTTCATGTAGTTGTTCACATTAAGAAGTATTTTAGGGGAGTACCTGCTATTTGTGGCAGCATATTTTTGGGATACCTGATACACCTCATACACCATATTAAAATGAGCTTCTTAGTTATTACAATGTGCCTTGGAATGATCAGATTATTTTTTTAATATGACAATTATTGGTGAATATTAATATCTTCATTTGATATAATAAACATATAATGAACTACATTTCTTTAATTAGGTTACAGAAACTTAGGGGCGTAGTCTAAGGTTGCCTCATGCAGTTGCATTGCTTTCCTGTTAACATTTTTAAGCCACGGGCCTGTACTAAAGTCCAGGGAAACAGGGAAGTCTCTGTGCTAAACAGACCTCATATTGCACAGGATCTGCCTTAAAGATCCTGCCCAAATGAAAGCAAAGGTGCAGCTTTGTCAAGATGCCTCAAACAGTATACAAAATACTAGGGTGCAATAAGGTTTTCCCGTTCTGTTGAGACATACGCATTCTGTCATGGGCTTTCGTGGAAGAAAGACCTGAAAAACAGTCATGGAACAGGTTAAATTTGCTGTGTAGTTAGTCAGGTTGTGAAGTCAGATTTACTAACCTCCATATGAAGTTTAAAAAATGTCTTCTTTTTTTTTTTTTTTTCTTTTTATCCACCCTGTACATGCAAACGTGTTGTTGGATATTGGGAGCATTTTGGGAACAGCTATTTGCTATTTTTCGTTGAATTTCTATTCAACGTTGAATAGCGTTGAATTCGCTATTTTTCTACGGTGCTATTCACAGTAGAAAGCTTGATGCCTGGTAGCAAAATTCCTGGTTCTGGCTCAGGAACATAAATTATACAATATGTGGTAGGAGGTCAGAGGAGCTTTCTGTTTTAGCATGAGTTATTGACTCTCTCACACATCTACTAATCACTAATTTGCATAGATAAAGCATTCTTCAACACGAGCGTTTTCAGTACTTAAACCACTGGTGCTATGTATATGTAGATAGTGAAGATACTGATGCGTTATTGGGTAAGATAATTTAAGCAATATATAATAAGAAAAGTGAATCTCTGAACAGGATATCTCAGTGCAAACTGTAGATGGCAAGAGTTAAATGAGTCATCTACATTTTTTATTGCTAATATAAACACTTTAGCAATGCTAATCAGTTGTACTGATTTTGTGTTTTGATTTTCCTTAATAATTAAGCAAAAGATCTGGAATGCAATCAAGTTTTACACTAGGGGGTTCATGCAAATGATTTTTTTTTTATTTTAAATTTTGTTGAATGTATCCAAAAGGAAAGTTACTGAAATTGAGAATAAAAGAAAAAAAGGAAATACAGTTTACAGTTTGCATAATCAAAGTGACTATTTTCAATGAAGGAAATTGTCACTTTGTTGAAATTATTAGCTTAAAATACATCTGCTTTTAGTGCTTTTTGGACAACTGGACATCAAATACTCTCCTGTGCAGTTCTCTGCGTGAAGAGAAACAGTTACAGACCATGAAAGATCTTTCAACAGCCCTGATTTTTCAAGAGGGATTTAGCAAAATGGGATCATCTCTATATTGTCAGATATCTTAAATATAGTAGTTTCTTTTTTTGAGATTGTTTATGGTGACTTTTGAAGAAGGTACTGTAAAATAACTCTATTTAATCTCTATATTTTTTTCATGGTCTAGTGTACTCTTTTTCTCTTAAAATACAGCTATTTCCATGGTTTGATTTATTCTGCTCCATAGTATTTAAAGTAAGAAATTCCTATTTCTGATTAACTTACTTTGTTAAAAATATTTGTATTATTCCAAACCAAACATACTTATTAGTATTATACTAGAGATTAGGTTGAATTATGTCCTCTTTTTTTTTTTTTTTTGTGATCTCTATAGCCACATAGTGTTAAAATTTGTGTGAAAATGAGGATATGAAGTCATACATTTACTGAAAGGGAAATGTAGTAGCTTAAGTCATTACCGGTTGCCTATTACCCGCATTCATGCTGGCATTTGTGGGTTAATGGCAGGTTGGATTAAAAGTGTTTCAGGATGCAAATTAAAATAATTTGCTTGAAAACTAAGATAGATCTAGTCAGAATGTTAGGATAATCTTTTAGATTTTTATGTTATTATCCAAATTTTTTATGAGCTGAATGTTTATTCTATTTGGGAATTGTATGACTGGCAAAGGAGAGGATATTTTTGCAAACTGAATTGGGACTTCAACCTGAAAGAGCAGTTTACAATGCAGCATAACATATGAGTCTGTTAAAAATGTAAAGCAAATTCTTCTGATTAATGAATTTGTTGTATGAGAATTATAGGTTAGTTAGTAAAAGAACTGAGCCACTTTTTTGCAAGTCCTGAGCTCCCATTGCACCTTCCAGTGCTGTCGTTCAGCAATTTGAAGAATAAATAATAATAAAATATGTATATATTATTCATATTGCATTTCTATATTTGCATTTAAAAAACCCCAACACCGCCAGCCCCTGCAGAACATCTTTATATTGCTTTTTGTTCCTCTGACTTGTGTCTCTCCATGAGCTGCTGTTGCCTGTGCCCTGTAGGAAGGAGCTTATGGAGGCACTCATGTCAAGGCAGTGCCAAGGCGTTAGGGTGCATCCTTTTCCAAGCAGACCCTGGGCATCAACCCCCTTGCTGGCCTGGGCCCACCATGCTCAGACATCCTTAGGGAGGCTAGTGAAGTCAGTGTGTCATTTTGGGGAAGAGGCATTTATGAAAGATGCTATTTGGGATGGGGCAGCACCTGGTTTTTGAGAGGTCAGTGTAGGCCGCAGGATCTGGGGGTGCTGCTGGCATCGCGGGGTGTAGCACAAGCCCCTCCTGTGATCAAGGGGTGTGCAGGATTTCTGATGGTGTGTGTCATTAGCTGAACTTTCTACTTGTGCCACCTTGGGCAAATGCCAGCCTTTATTTTACATTGCAGCTCTGTCATTTGGTGTGGACAAATGAAATCACAGCATCACAGAATCAGCCAGGCTGCCTACAATTTGGTGAGAGAGTGTGACCTCTAAAATGTGGTTTGTTCACCCTCTGCCTCATGTGAAACTCACCTTCACTCATGTGAAACTGCTCCATTTGAGTTGTTCTTACAAAATGGTCATTAAATGGTGGCTGTTGCTAAGCAGGCAGTGTGTGTTTCTTTATGTAGCTATTGCTTTATGTCATATATATTGATTTTATATAACTCAATATAGTTTTAGCGGCTTTATTGCTTGTATAATACTGTTAATGTATTGTAAATATTTTTTCTTACAGACACCTTTCTGGAAATATGGTTCTTCCTTTGAACTCCTTTTTTGCCTTCCCTGTCATACTCCTGTATCATTGGATGGGGACAACTTTACCTTTGAATCTGGAAGATCCCAATGTGTGCAGCCACTGGGAAAGGTGATATTTTCTTCTGGAAAATACATGATATGAATTCTGATTGTAACAATTCTGGTTCATTTTACTTGGTACATTTTAAATGATGTAAAGCTTTCAGTTGAGTGATGAACTAGGAGAAAAAAATTTGCATTATTATATGAGTAAAGTAATTTCATGGATAAATAGACTATTTCACACTGAGCTGCAACGCAGCCATCTTTGGACTGGGGGGCGGGATGCAAAAAACACTACAGTGGCACCAGCAATGTTACACAACCATCTGGGTACAAGAAGTGAATAAAAATAGCTTTTTTCAATTAAAGTGAAAAGAAGCTTTTAATATGCAAAATATAATTAACCATATTGGAGTTTGGCCAAATTTGATTCTGCTGATTCTTTTTTTTTGTTTAATTTTTTTAATGAGGTTCAAAAATTTATAACATTCAGAAATAAATTAATTATTTTAGTTGGTCCAAACATTTACCCAATTTCACATTAATTTCAAAGAGATTCCCACAATGGGTAGGAGAGATTGAGCCATGAACATTTGCTCTACATCTTTTCTTGCGTAAAGTTTAGAGTAGTGAAAACAGGACTTATGGTCTTATTATTATTGTTATTATTACTATTGTTATTATTACTAAGCCTGCGATTGATCAGATACTCCCTGAGGCAGTCTAGATGTTCACATAAGGACATCAGTATTTCTTGCATTTAAGGTAAACTGTGTTTCATGTTTAATCACTGGGAGTGCTGCTAAGCCACGGTACATTTATTTGTGATTGCTGTGGCTGAATTTTTACAAAGAAGATTTAAACTTGTATTTATATCTTTATAAAGTGTTTCTATTAAAAAAAAAATCACTTAAAGACTTTCCTCAGGAATTTATCTGAGCTTCATGTGAAGAATTTGGAGTCTCTGTCCTAATGTTGTGTACAGCTTGGCTTGTACAACAATGTGTATATGAAGTAGTTACTGTACTAAATACCTGTTTACAGTATTCAGGCATGTGTGTCTGTGATCTTTCCAGGTAGTGTTCTATATTGTCTATGCTTTGTTCACTGTTTTTATAGAAAACTGTGGTTTTGAGGGAAGCTACAACATAGCGAAAGCAAAGTAGGAAAAACCCCCAACTGTAACTCTTTACATTGCATAACATATTGTAAACCAAACTATTTAAAGTCTGCAGAAAGGAAAATACATCTAGCAAGCACGTCCATTTTGTTGTGTGAACTTTTTTCCTTCTTCTGCCGAGTCTCACAAATGGGGAGTCACTCCAAGTGCTTACTCACTCAAAGCTTACTGAAATACACACGCTGTTGCTTGAAGCAGGCAACAAAAGTACATAAGCATGAAAGAGTAAAACCCCAGATACTAACTGCTACTGCTGCCGTCACTGGCAGCTCTATAAGATTTAAATAAATCTACCCCAGCCAGTAATAAAAAGGTTTTTACAAATGAATTGTGATCACAACAAGAAGGGGTAGAGTGTGCCGAAACAAAGAGTGCAGAGCTTCAGGCAGGCATCAGCACCCCACCAGCATTTTGTCAGACGGCTGGATAGAGTAGGGTTGGCTTGCCTTCTTATGGACATAGGGAAAACAGGGAGTAAGTTCTGGGCAATTAGGGGGAGTGGGCCTGGATGTGTTTTCCCTCAGTACAGGTGATGACAGTAAGAAGAGGAGATTGCAGCTGTTCCCTCCAATAGGTGTGAAGAGGTCACAGAGGGCATGAGTGAAAGTGAGTGAAAGCTAGATGGGCTACATACTTAGTAAAGTGTTTTGGCTTGTCCTGGGAATCAGTCCTACTACAGGAACTTGCCATGCATTCCTGTATTTTCTAACCCCTTTGTGCAACCAAGGACTGACTGACTGCCAGCACAAACAGCCTGCCGGAGAGTTTTCAAGGATGATTCAATAGTTTTCCCTTTTGCAACAGGGCTGTTTCTCTTGCCCCACTGACAGCTCTAAGGCTCTGGACTTCAGAGTGTAGTTTTATTTATAGGAGACTGCGTATAATTTGGTAGAAAATAAGAATAGGACTTTAGTGTAGTACTTCTGAAAAAAAAAATTTAAAAATATCCAGTAAACAAAATAAGCTTTAATATTCTGTAATTTATGATTGCTGAATAAGCTACTGATGGCATAATTTTTCAGTAATTATTACTTCGATGTATTTGTATGCTCACACCCACTTAGTATACAAATGCGCTGGCAGACCTTTCTATACCAAAGAATATGTTTTCTCTATGGATACAGCTACAGTTTTAAAAAGAAGTTTCTCAGAAAATCCAGTGAGATTTTTCTGGTTTTTATGATAACAGAAGAAACCTTGTTTTCTGGCTCTTAACTAGTTTTACAGCTATCCAGTAACGTTAGCAAAAGTTTATCGACATAGGAGAAGATATACTACATATTACTTCATTTGCTTTTCTTTAAATGTCTAGTACTATTTCATCAAATGAATTACACTATAGAGAGAGGATGGCTCTCCACATATATATTTTACTTTGCTTGGCATAAGAAAAACCTTTCAATTGATATTTTTTGTTTATAAAGTTAGTTCATCATGTTTTACTTAAACTTGAACTTTCTGTGAGGTTTTTGTTGCATGAGTATTTTGTTATATTTATTCCTTTCTATACCAGGACTTACTTAAATCAGATAAGTAACTGTCTGCTTTCTGTTTTTTTCTCACTAGTTATTCAGTTACAGTGCAAGAGTCATATCCACATCCTTTTGATCAAATTTACTACACCAGTTGTACTGACATCCTAAACTGGTTTAAGTGCACACGGCACAGGTGATGTATAATTGTTAATCGTGTCAAAATGCTGATATTGTAAATATTTGTGAAGGTTTTGTATATGTCAAAATAGAGAATGATATGTAGGATATTTTAGCTATAGTGACTAGTTTGTCTAACTGCTGTCAACTGGAAGCATATGTCCAAGCAATGTCACATGTATTTTGTTATCACTTTGAGGTAAATTGTCTGATGCAGTGCTAACAGAAAACAAACAGGTTGGGGAAAACCATACAATGCACAAAATTAAATTCCCCAGACCCTGTGAGGTGTACTTGTCAGAAACGTCATGAGAGACCCCTTGCTGCTTGCAACCTTGTGTTCTGGAGAAACTGTACGCTACTTGAAAGTAAAATAAAAAAGATTTGTTAAAGGAAATTCCTTGTGCTTGCAGACAGGAAACAAAGGGTGAATGATTAAAAATTAGTGACAACTGTAAAAAGCATTTTCCTCAGAGTAATATGCCCATAAGTATGAACCATCAGCAGTGGGAAAGTATCCCTTGGGTACAGCAGCTGGAGGAGACAGATCAGTACGTAAAAAGCAGATACTGAGTTCAAAGAGAGATTATACTTTGTTTACCTAGGACACCATTTATATATTATCTGTCCCTTGCTGGGAGTTCCGACTGTCTCAGGTGCTGAGGGAATGTGTTTAGTGCTTGGTGGAATATGCGGTCAGCAGCCAGGAGAGTCAGATGGAGAGATTTACAGACATAGTGTGGAGTAGACAGGAGAGAGCTGTGGAAGAACCCACTTCTGATAAATACTACCTGCTCATGTCAGAAAGAAGCTATATTTTTTCAGTTCTTGATGGGTCTATATGCTGGTTTCTCTGTGTGCTGCTCACCACTGCCCTGCAGTCCTACGTTTGCCAAAAGGCAGCCTCCTCCCTGGCTAGAGGCATGCAGTGCTGCCCAGGAGGTCCAAGCTCTCCCTTGAGCCCTTCCATCTCTTGCCTTAACCAGAACTTCTCTGCCCCTAGAAAACTGACCCACTTTTGGGAGGGTGATCCCCAGAAGTGTCTCCCTTGGAAACTGATAGCTGTAATAATCCAGCAAACTGATTTGTATTGTCAGCCTTCAGCCTCCATAGGGGATGCTAATGGCAAAGGCAGTGATGGTCTGGTGTGCATATTAGTTAAGTAGCCAAAATCCTTAACTCTTTTCCCTGCTGTCTGGGCACCCATAGACATTAGGCTTGTTGGGGAACCACAAGAACCCTTGAACTCAGCAACAGATATATCAAGGTCTCTTTGAGTTTTTTTCCTCTCCTCTTCTGATACCTGAATGTTTTTTAAAATGTGTAAGAATATATACTGTTTAATTTCTGGACCATGAATTGTATGTAACTACTATTAATTCTTTTCTTTAGGATTAGTTACCGTACTGCCTACAGACATGGTGAAAAAACGATGTACAGGCGTAAATCCCAGTGCTGCCCTGGATTTTATGAAAGCAGGGAAATGTGTGTCCGTAAGTTCACCTTCTTTTTGCTCTGAAAACCATATACGTTTATGACAATGCTGGTTTGACTCCTCTTTAATGAGCAATTTCTGGAAGCTGAGTTATGGGGGCTCAGTTATTCATCAGTGGTGCACGTGCAGCACTCGTTGAAGTCAATTGGTGTTGTGCATATGCAAATGACAGGATAATTGGATCTCAGATCTCTAAGTAACCTGCCTTGATGTGATTCTAGCTAATGATCATATAGAAAATACACAGCACAAGTGTCAGTGCATTTTCCAATATAGTAAATAAATACGAGGTTCAAAACCAGAAGGGAAAGAGAAGGCTTTCCAGGCCCTTAGCATGGGCCCTGGTTGATCCCCATTCTTAGCCTCTTTTGCAGATACAGAGATCTGTTACAACTGTTTGAAAATGGCAGCACCACCTTTTTGTGTGTCACATTCCCCCATAAGGTTAAAGAGGGAAGAGCTATGTCCAGAGCCTGGGGGAGTCCTTGTCTCAGCTCCCTTTCTCTCTTTTGTATGGATTTATGCAGACCTAGAAACTCAGATTCTTAAAACAGTGTTCATTCCAGAGCATCACAGAAATGCAGAATGAAAATAGAGGAGGTGTTAATCCAGAGTATTGGAAGTGTATGGTTAGTAGTTTGACATAGGGCTGTTTGAAATTGTACAGCAGGCTGGGTTGCTAGATGCTTGTGTCGGCATGACCAAGGGCAAGGAACCTGTGATAGGTAAGCAACTGTGAAAGATAGCATATCCTTGGAGATGGGCAAATGTGAAGGGCTAAACATGAAATTAATTCAAAAGTACTTCACATTATTCATTCCTGTGAGTGCACATGCGCAGCACGGACTGCAATGGCAGGCTTTCTGGAAGTCAGGGAAACAAATCTCTCAATTGCTTCATCTCCTTAAAAAACTGGACTCATCTGGGGCATTTGTCTGTAATATCATTTGTGATGTTGACCTGTGAATATATTTCTATGAATTTTAGGAGGCAGAAAGGGCATGCATGATAGTGGAAAAAAGCTATATGCATTCCTTGCTTTTGCATCAGTTCCTCTAAGAATGAGATTTAAAGAAACTGGAGAACCTTAACTAAAAATGTCAAAGGGACTGAGGCAATATAGTTGAATTTTTTCTGGAAATGAGGGGCCCTGTGAGAGTGGACTGGTGGGAGGCTGGAACCTCTGGACTGCAGGGGCTGCCCTTGGGCTCACCGCCCAGTTTCTGAACAGGCAACCAACTGGCAAGCATTGCCACGAGAAAAAAGTGAAAAGCCCAGCTTATTTGGAAAGCCACAGCATACAAGCTATTTTGGCGGCTGCTTTAGCTCCTTTCATGTGAAGCTCCATGTCACATTGCTGAGTCAAACCCGGGCTCAGCAGGTCCGCACAGGGAGCCCGTCAGCAAGTTCCTACCACCCAGAGTGGGACCTGGACCTGGGCACATGGGAAAGACTGGCTCTGTAACAGCATGTTTTCAGCCAAACACTCTAAGGCACACTGCTTTACTGGGTGTATTTTCTCAGCTGAGAACAGGAAAAACGGAGTCGCATTCATGGCTTTATTATCTCTCTTGCAGCTATAATGACAGGGGTGAAGCATAAAACTCAAGGTGTGGAGAAACTTGTCTAGGAAAGCATCCTGTGAAATAACAGATAACAAGAGATCTGTCATTGGCACTGGATTTTGCAACCCAGTTTAGGAGATGACGGTCAAGTCTTTTTCCAATGATACTGTAGGATAATTCCCTTAATTAGCCACTGGTCCCCTAGAGATAGTCCTTACTAGTGGTAATGCCACTTTACTACCTATGGGGGAGAAAGAATTGTTTGTCACTGCATAAAGAATTGCAAGAATGTGCCACCATCGTATTGCTAAAGTCTCTAAATGTTGTATTTGCAAAGGAAAAGAATGGCCAACAGACAAAGTACTGGCTGAAATATAAATGGGGTTTTTTTGAGTCTTATGGAGTCCGGTCTGAATTACACTGTATGCAATTAATGTTTAGAGATGATGAGGTGATCTGGATGCACTTTATATGCAGATACAAAGATAAAATCTGTTCTGTATAAGTTCTGTAAAGGAACTTACCCTTGGCTTCAGAATGTCCCTACCAGGGTGAGTAATTGACTTAGTCTCTTACTTATTCAAAATAATTTATTGTCATTTATCTCCTAATATCAGTGTCAATACATAGGAGATGTAGTGGATGGATGCTAGGCTGAGCTACAGACAGAGAAGCTTGTACAAAAAGTGCGATCTCCTTTTATTTTTTTTTTTCACATTTACAAAGTCTATTGAATTCTTAGCATGTTTCTGAAATGAAAGGATTCAAAGACTAAGATGTCTTCTGTTGGCTTTCCTGTAGATTCATCCATGTGCAGAAGGTAGATTGATCCTAGTAGCATTTTGACAGCTTGAACATTAACTTTACATACAGTTTTTGACAGTGTAGCATATTTCTGAGAATATTAAAGGAGAATTATGCTGGTTGAATTTCCTCTAGATATGAAATAGAAAATAAACCATTTATCTTAATCCATAACTGGGTATCACTTACTTTAATAGCAACTACTCATCAAGCATAGAATAAAAGGATTAACCAAAGGATGTGTTCTTGCATACAGTATGGAAATGAAGATTTTATCTGAAAAAACACATTTATAATGTAGTTTAAAAGATTCATGAGTTTTATTTGGTATGATAAGTGCCCAGGGACCTTATTTTAATTACTTTTGAGGAAGTTGAAGTTAAACCTTGTGAAATAGGTAAAGGAGGTGTTTTTTTTTTTTTCTGTTTCTGATATATTTCTTCAATTTTCTGTTTTTAAATACTGGGTAACCAAATCTGGATAGAGTCATACTAGCAGAAATGCTGAAAATGAAGCACAGTCAGACATGTAGTATGGTTTCTTTTGTAGAAAGTCTTTTATCTGAAAGAAATAATATGGAGATCTACTTACAATCCAAAAGCAGGGCCAGTTCAGATACTGTTCCAGTCTTCCTAATATGAATTGTCTGTAAAGTTGATAGGAATTTTATTTAATAGATGTCAGGTGTGAAATCTCATGAAATCAGGTATGATTTCAGGTATATGCTCATTTGATTATGTGATTAGTTTGTTTAAAAGGGGGAAGACTATTTGAGAAACCATACTTAATTCTCTTGGTCATTTACTTATGTGCAAAATTATAGAGAAAAAAATTCAAGCTTTGTTTATGTTAATTGATTTGTGTGTGGCTTTTCAAAATGAAAAAGCATTAGGTCTTAAATCCTGATTCCATTTTAAAATATTATTACTAGGAATTTTGCTGTATCTTCTTTTAACATCAGATAATGCAATGCACACCTGTCTAAATGTTGTCTGTGGTGACTTACAATGAAATAAACTTCACGTCACTTTGTTAATCACAGGGAACAAATTTATAAAAGGCCATTCAGAAATTTCAAGTCTTAGGGTGTTTCATTCTTCATGGATACTCTAGTGCTGAAGTGGAAGTCGTGTGGGGTGCAGGAGTTACGCCACTCAGCTGTGATACTTCAAGTAGGTGTACCAAAGGAGAGGCAGTCTGTATTCACATGGCAGGTGGTGTGCTGTAGCCTGTCAGCACATAAGTAGGTATTTGAATTGCAATCTTCTGTTGAGCTGGAGCACCATCTCCCTCTCTTCATTGGTATCGGTAGACACATGATGAAGCAGCAACTTGACCTAAAATTGTATTATATGTTCCATGCCTCTAGCGTGACTGGCTTGATCCCCCTGGTGTGAGCTTCCGTCCTGAAGCTGTGTGCTAAGGCATGTCTGCCAGCGTGTTGGCCAAGCCCCTGCCTCACATGGCTTTCAGCTTGCTGTAATAATGGTGGCGATGGCCTGGGTGGGTTACACATGTCTTCTCCTATTGATTCACTTTGCTGAGCTTCCCCAGCAGGACGTATTTGTTCAGCTGGGAATAGGAGTAACAAAAGCTGGTAATAGTGACTGCAACCGTGGTGGGAACAGAGGTCAAGCAGCCTGGTGGGCTTGTGTCCTGCAGATGGGGCAGCTCCTCCGATGGTACAGAAGGCCTGTTACATGGAATTGCACATGCAGCAGCAGATATTTTATAGATACTTCAAGGTGGCTGATACTCTATAATCAGAAAGAGTCAATCCACCTTTTGTTTTTTAAGAAAAGGAAAGGATGTGATCCACTGAAATAGACCTGTAAGTTGGGTGAGGCAAGATTTTAGAGAAAAAGTTAAAGGAAACAATAAAACACAGAAGAAAAGGAGAAATGAGATGTAAAAGGAAGTACACAAGAGTAAGCTCAGATTGCTTTTCATATGGTAACTGATTTTTGCCTTATGAAAGAAGATATGAATTATGTAATTTAGTGCTGCCAGTGGATTTTTGGTGCTTCATTACACTGGTCAGTATCAAAAAGACTTCATATTAAGTTTTTCAGCTGCACTTGCATGTGAGTATTTTCTTACATCATGTCCAACTATTTCATAAAAAGACCAAGACAAAATAGTTTCTCTGTCTCTAATGTCATTCATGTCTTTTCAGCTTGTTCTAATGTAAACATTTCACTTATAGTCCCATTAAACTTCTTGTAAACACCAACTTTGTCATTTTTCCCATTGTTCACCTTTTATTCATTGGTACATCAGATTGCTGTCCTACTTTCTCTGGAAATGTTCGTACAAAGAAAATTCTCAACCTGTGCACATTTTTAAACTTTTATTATTACTCAAACTAGAAGGAAAGTATTACATTGTATATTTTTGAAATTTAAGGTTATGTTCATGTGTTTGTGATGAATGTGATGCTGGGTTACCAATTGCTGGTTGTAGATTCCTCCTTTTCAGTGTATTGTATTTTGAATGAATTCCATTGTTGTGCTGGATATTGAAGCCATTTCAGGTTTTTCTTAAAAGTTTCAGATAAAAACTCTATTCCAAAGTAAGCCTTAGCTGTAGAAACATATGCTTGCAAATAATTAAAAAAAAATTAAGGAAAAATTTCAAGGACCTCTGCTTAGCACTTAGGATAAAGGTATGGTGATTCATAGGGTTTCTATCTCATGCCTTACCTTAATCATCATCACTGTTTTGTTGTGCTTCATTTGAACCATGCAATCATTCAGAAAAATCAATATTAAAATACTGATGTGTTGCAAATTGTATTTTGTCCATGCCATTCCAAGAAAAGCCCTCTTTTACTGCATACAGAAGTTCTTCTTCTTGGTATGAGAAGTTGCTTCAGAAAATCACATGGTGGCTGAGGTTGGAAGGGATCTGTGGAAGTCAGGGTCACCTCAAGTCTCTTGCCCAGGATCATGGTCAGACGCATTTCCAACTTATATCATGCTACGACTCTTTTTCATTAAATTTAGACTATTTTCTGATTGTTAAATGCAAAAGTATTTGAGTAGCACCAATATGGTTTTAGTTGGAGCCTTCAAAATTAGGAGAAATAAAAGAAAGTGAAGTAAAACTTACTTTGAAGAGATGGCATCAAATGTTAATATACTTTATTTTGCTTTTAAACAATATTTGAGACTTGAAAGATCTGGATGGATTAAGAATAAGTTTTGAATGTTTTTCTCAGTGCTAGGAGTTCTTCTTTAATTCTGTTTTTCTTTCCTTCTCTGATAGCTCATTGTGCTGATAAATGTGTCCATGGTCGTTGTATTGCTCCCAACACCTGTCAGTGTGAGCCTGGCTGGGGAGGACCCAACTGCTCCAGTGGTGAGTTTTCACCTGCTTCTGTCTGTCTCGTGCTCTTTCCACGGTGTTGTCCTCTCTTTTGGATGGATTATCATTGATCCTCTGCTCGGGCTCCTGCTTTCTGGTCAGGGGCTTGTTCTGAGTTATCAGGTTACTTGGTGTGACCTGGTTTTGATTCATGTATTTGCAGACGACGTTACCCTGTAGCAGTGCTAAATGTCGTGAGCTGTTTTGTGCTCAGAAATGTGCCAGGTGATACAGAAATTAGTGGCTAGAGTGAAATAAATAGAATTAAATTTTAACTGTAAGAAGATATCTATATATTTTTTTATTACTATTTTCCTAATGTGTAAAGAAAGATGGTGCCAGGTCATTTTTAAAAACTACAAGCAAAGCCACACTCACAACCCTCTCCTCCTTGTTCACTCTGACACTAACTTGTCCTTTCCAACCCCTCTCTGTGCTCCCCACATCATTAGTTGGTCTCCGTCCGCTCAGTCTCTTTTCCGTTTCGCTCTCATTTACTCCTCACATTTCTCCAACTTTCTTCCTCCCTTGCCCTTTGCTGTGGGAGTGGGTGCTGGGGAGGAGGGCACGGGCGGCAGGGGAGAGGGGCAGGCTGGCTCCTTTCCTGCTGGGCATGTGGGCCCAGTCACATGCAGCCCCGCGAGCAGGTGGCCACCCTTAATACATTGCAAAATGTCAAAAACACCCAGCGGAGTAGTAAAAATAATATCAGCTTATGACCTTTCCAGTCACTTCTGTTTTCTGTACTCTTTGGGTGTAAATCTAGGCACTGTGGGCTGCAGTAAGGCAATAAAGTTGGGACAGAGGGCAGAAACCTCCCCAGTGGCAGGGCTGGCGTGTTGGTGCACTGTCCCTTCCTTTGTCAAAGGTAATTGTTTGTGCAGACCATGAATCGTTGTTTTTTCTTCCCTTTGGCTGAAAGAGTTATTACAGGATAATTTGTTATGCTAAGCAATTGATATCCCTCAACATGAGGAGTAATTCATTACTTTTTTTATTCATTAGAATTTTGCACTTCTTCCATCTTTCTGTTCCCCTTTACACAGTCTTTGGCAGTGTAATATTTAGGCTAACAACATATACTTTGTTACAATCAGGTTCAAATTGTGTTGCTGCTAGTGACTTTCCACTTGAGAGGAACATGTTTTAGTCAACAATGAAAAAAAGCTGTTTACAATTGAAATTTCACAGACCATATGAAATTACAATTCATAAAACAGAGCTTGATGTCTTGCAAAGATACTATGCTGCTAGTTAATTTAGTATGGGATTCCTACAAAGATAACAGTGAAAAACCTAGATCAACAGCAGGACAAAGATAATACAGTTCCATTTTCAGCCCTTTTTTTTTCTTCTCTCTTAAAAGTAGATTTTTATTTTTTTTTTCAAACAAGGTGCTATAGTGACTCTTCATATGGAACTGGTCTGTTGTTCAGGAAGCCTATTTGTGAAATTCAACAGAGATATTACAGGAGGAAGAAATTAACCAGCTAAAAATTGCACATTTTTTTGTATAGTCTGTATATACATGTGGTCCTTTCAATGAACAGGTATGAAGAAACACTACATTTTGTGAAAGGCATAAAACTGAAAGAGTTAACAATGCAATGTTACTGTAACACTGATTCTAATCTAGTGTGCTGAACTGTCAAAAAAGATTGTGAGAAATATTTTCTTTCTTTCTGAAAAACTTATGTATCAAGCTCTTCTGTAACTAATCAAACATGCAGAAGAAATGTGTATCACTAGACAAGGTAGAATGGGAAGATACTGTTATTTATTGAGTTCGAAACTCGCTGAAAGGGCATTTTAGATGAGACAGGAACCTCTAAATCTGTCTTTGGAAATAATCCTTCCTCTCACAGGATTTTCTAGAGTCCATTTCCTTTACCTGTCTGCTATAATTCATTTTGAATACATGTGCAGCTATTTTCCTCTGCTTCTTCCTCAGTTGGTTGCCTTTGGTTGTTTGTCACAGCTGACTCAATAGCAAAAATACTTTCTGGTGAGTGTGCACAACAGGCCAAAGCTGAAAGAGCCTTTGTCCATGTACCTTTGAACAGAGTGGTTCAAAGAGAGAGTTTCTTGATCCTCTAAAGGTTTCTGCATGATGCTAGAGCTAATGGGAACTGCCAAAATTTGTTTCAGATCATTAGTGGAGTCCTAGGAGAACAGGGAGTAGGCTGAGGAAGAGGATGTCTTTGTGCATGCCCTACAGTGACTTTTTTTTTTTTTAAACTTATCCCATTCCACATGGACAAAATTAAGAAAGATACTGCTTTTACCAGTTCCAAGTTTGAGAGTTGTTGTTTGTTGCTATCTCTGATTTCCTTATCTGTGTGTCTGAGAGCTCCAATGTAGATCAAATTGAATTGAAGGGCAGTGGACAGTGTGGGAAAAACAGTAAGTGTCAGGGTTTTGGCTCTCTGGCATTTAATTTTATTGTTCCTTGCCCTACATAGCAGATCTTAATATTTTGCCTATAACTGTATTTTCTGCATGATCCCCAACTTGATTAGTTTTAGTAACAGAAAGGTACAGTAAGATAAAAGAAAGAGATGCTTTCTTTTTTTTTAGCTATAATTTTGTTTGTATGGTAAGTTTTTTATTAAAAAAAATACACGCAAATTGCCTTATATAATAATGTTTATCACATTAACATTGTAACTATGTAACTAGCTGAATAATGGAGAAGGAACAATGATTAAGGGCAGGCCAGTATTTTTGTAAGTTAGACACTCAGGGATTTAATGGTTACTGATGACAAAATAAAAGACTGCGACTGAAAGAGGGAGATTATTCTCAAAGTGTGAGATAATACGCAAAGTTCCAGATTTAGTAGAATCTGTTTGTTTTCATGGACGCAAATATCTTGGAAGAACCTAAGCACTAAACTTTTTGCAAAACTGCAGAACTAAACTTGTTCTTCCGAAGTGCCATCCTTTCTGTGTTAGGATTGATTATTCTACTTACAAAGGAATATCATCTGTAAATGTCTGAAAACAGCGTTAGGCCTGTTGCAGCACCTGTCCATCTGCCAAACAACGGCTTTATTTTATCTCAGTTCATTTAAAATAAATTTTTAAACCATATGCCTTGGTTTCTCTATGACAGTGGCTTTCTGGGTCGTAATTGCAGACAAGTGCTTCATAAATGCTGAAATGTTCTCTGCAAAACTGACAGAGTGATTGGACTAAATTAGAGCATTGTGCTGTAAAAGCATCGGCAAGCTTCCTCTCCTGTCTTTGCCTGCTACTGCATGCAATGGCCTAATAACCTTTCTAGGGACTAAACTTTTGGGGACACTGCCATTTCCTTTTGTAGCAACCATCACTTCCTTTTTCTAGTCTTAGACAATTATTGATAGCCTAGGTCAGTGGCTGCTTTCAGTTTAGGGAGAAAAGAGATGAAGAGGCTGTCCTCTTTCAGTGCTTAATTCTAGCCCAACCCATAACTCTTCTCTCCACCACATCCTCTGCCTTCTGAAAACCTTACATCCCACCTGAGAAGAAAATAAGATATATTCCTCTGTGAGTAAAATCTTAGTGGTGGTCTTAGAATTTGGCTAATTAAATAATATCTCCTTGGGGAACATGTCCCATGAGAGATGTACTTTAGGCCTTTTAAGTCAAAGGAAATACACTGTATTAGGCAGTGTTTGCTTGCAGTGAATTTCAGTGGGAGGCATTAAAGGAGATGGTGATAACATACATACATCTGAAAAGAAATACTACTTGGATTGAGAGATCATTCATTTGCAGAACACTTCCATTCTAGTGGGAGAGATGACAGTCATGCAAAACAAGTAATTCTAACAAAGATTATTGACCAAACACAGTAGTGGGGTCAATGACAAATCAGTGGACAGAAGATGTGTTGGACCTGTCCCGTGGAGCAAGCAAATCAGTACAAACAACACTGTCAGCACCTCTTTGAAGAAGTGTTTGTGAACTTCAGGAGTATAAGTTAATCATTTCTGGGCTGGGAACAAATCAGAAAAAAGGGGACAGTTTTAAAGACAGTCCTGCTTATAGATTTAGAATGCAAACAAATAGATTTTATTGAAAAACAAACAAACCAACACAACCTTTCCCTCCCAAACTGGATTATTGTTTATATCAGATTTTTAACTTGCATGTGTCAGATTGGATCATTACGTGTTGTGAGAGTGTTTTTGAAGGCAGGCTGTGTATAATGCAGTCTTCTGTAAATGTTGCTGCATATAGTGGTAGCTGAACGTCTAGATGTGTAGAGATGATCAAACCGTGGTTTACATTTGTAGGTTGTGTTTTCTGCTCACAGTCTTGCCACAGTATTTGCTGTAATACATAATATATGGACCTGATTGTCAGTTGTGAACATGTAAGACACACATGCAGCCTTAACACAGAGCCCCACTGAGCGATCTGGACATTCACTTTGTTTTTCTTCTCATGCCTAGTAGTCCACAAATAATTCCTTTAAAATCAATAGGACACTTTCTGAATAAAATGGACCAGAGGCAAAAGGCCAAAGTCAATATTATACTGACTCGTCTGCAAAGATTATAGCCTTCATGATCGCTCAGTAGTAAAGCAGAAAGGGAGGGACATAATTTTGGTCTACGACAAGCACATTAGGATTGTTTGTGGAAATGTGAAAAGGATTTTCAATTTTTATTGTGTTTAAATAATCTGAGATTTGTTTGAATCCATGGATGTTAATTTGTAATTTGATTCTGTTGGTGATTAATGAGGTTTCATTGGGACAATAGTCTGAGGGCATGAGGGTAGAACAAGTGGCATCCAGCGTTTTTTAAAGCATGAGAAGAGGACTGGCTTTTTCCTTAGTACGTTAAGCTGAGCATTTAAAGCTGGCATCTCAAAGAAACATCTTGACTTTAAATGCACTGCTGAGGAAACTTTTAAAATACAGTAGTTCTACCAGTGTCAGATTTTCTTTACTGTCATGGGTGTTTGTAAAATTCGCAAATTCCGTGAAAATCTCACTGTTTTCTTCATGGGATTTGGCAGATGCAGACTGTGGCAGAAACTGGATCCTTTGGCATAGCTTGTGTGAGACACTCACGTGAGTTACAAGCACTGCCAGTTTCTCAGTGGAGCTTATAATTTCCATTAACCCTGCAGGGGTGGATGTGCGACTGTTTCCCATAGACACACTCGCACAACAGCCCCCTTGGTGTGGGTACCAGGCAAGGAGCCTGGGAGCATCTTGTGCACTGACGGCACAGCTTTGTGGGTTTCATTGAGCATCTTTGACCAAGCCGTTGCTTCCCTTTTTGTTTGTCAAAAGCATTTTGAATAACAGAGCTTGTAAGATATGCTTGGGAAGCCAGATCATCCTTAAGTTTTCCAAGCCATTCAACAGGCTGCAGAAAAGTTTTAACCACATGCTGGCACCAGAAAGGCTAGATTCCCAGAACTGAGAAACAGCTAAGCACACAAGTGAAACTGCAGAGTATCCTGACAGAGAGTTTTTTCCTTCTATGGAAAATGTAGAGCAATAGCTCATTAAAGTAATGCATAACTGTCCCCCACACTGACTTCCAAATGGCCACATGTGCAAATGCATCCTGTTAGCAAAAGCTGCAGCAGGTCATAAACAGTCTTAACTTTTTCTTGTTACATATGTCTCTCCTCTACCCTTAATTCTTCTGTAATTATTACTTCTGTGATTCCCCTAACAGAATTCTCCTCATTTTTGCCAGCTGAACTCTTTATTTTCTCCTCTAGCATAGCCAAATATCTTTGGATTGAGTAGCTAAACCACCAGAAAGTTAGATCAGGTGCAAATAGGAGTAACAGGCATTAATGCAATCACCACCACCTTTATTGTAGACACAGTCACTACAGTGTCACTACGGTAGGTGATATCAAAATTCCCAGAGCTACATAGCAGCTGTGCTTTTCTAAATTTCAGTACAACGATGTATTTGAAATTATATTATTTTTATGTTTAATATAATTTCTGTCATATAAAGCATTTTGGTTGAAGTTCTAGGGAACTATGGACATGCTTTAGCATTTTACTGAATTACAGTTCCAAAAGCAGAAACAACAATATATTATCTAGAAAACTGAGTTATTAAATCTACTTACATTGAGATTTAATGCAGGAAGCCATTGCACTAAATAGTGATAGTTTTATTGATTTGTAAAAAAATCTGGGTCAGAGATGCTTTTCATTTCTCTTTTTTATCATTTCATAAATTCTGCGTATATGTGGTATTTACCTACGCTGATTTCTTGAATAATATCTGGGAAAATTTTCTTTTCCTAGTAACAGTGCAAAACTATTTTTAGAATTGGTTTAATTTCAACCTGCCTTATGTATTGGCAGACTTATGCGTTTGCAGTGACTGCAGTTAGCAGTTTTTCAAGGATGTCAAGCATAACATTTGTTGGTAATTTAAAAATTAAGATGACCTTCACATCATTGCAAAAAAATGAAAAAGTATAATTATCATCCTACAAGGAGATCTGTGCAAAATCAGGATCGTGTGCAACAGTCTATATTATACAGTACAGTCACATTCTTATAATGTTGTAACTTTTTCTGTAATACTGATTATTTTTAATAGGTTTTATCTCAGTAGCAAGATAAAATGAAGCTCTGAAACATCAGAGCCATATGTGTGTATTTTCCTTAGCAATTATCCAACATTGTGTTCTGATGTCCAAAGCACTTTAAAGAATCTTATGAAATTTATGGCATGTGAAAGGCATATATTTCCAGTCTTTTATAGGACCTGAAAAACACATTTTCATTGTTCTTCCACTTCACGGATCAAAAGGCTTTTACAAAGTAAAAAAGAAAAATCCCTAAATTAAATTAAAGCTTAGCATTTTGAATAAAAATCCTTTCTTACACACAAAACAAAACATAAGAATGAAAAATATGCCAAAGGGTAAAAAGCCTACAGTGTAACAAATGAAATCAGATAGAAACAAAAGACTCAAAGAAAATCCAGACTTAATAGAAAGAGTGTTCCGAAAAAAAAATACTACTATGCATTTCTGTGTCTGGGATGTAGGTAAAATAAGTCTTTTACTAAAGGGCATTGATATTTTATAATTATTATGATTGATTCTTTAAATTAATAAAATTTTTCTTCTCATATGGGTGTGTATATATTTTTATAACATCCTGAGGTGACTAGAACAGAGGATATAAAAGTATATGAAGAATAATAGCATGTTTTTATTAAATAAGAGTTTGAAATTTTTAAAGGTATATTTTTTTCCCTACTTTTTAGAGTAGCTGGGGTTTGGGGTTTTTTTTTTGGCTTTTTGCCTCATTTCTGAAATTTTAGTTTGCCATGTTTCACATTTATTGTCTGGCGGTCCAGGCTGACATAAAAGTTGCTTTCACTTGCATCTTGTCGAATTTGGAACACACTTGAGTATTTATAACTTTCAGAATTAGTGGGAATTAACTTTTACTTGGTTTAAATTCCAGTTAGTTGAATTATTATCTGTTTCCTGTCCTGCAGGAATATCCTAAGGGACAGGAACACCATCAATTTAGATCTGCAACTAACCAAATAATAATAGTAGAGCAGTTTCCAGAGTACTCCCTAAACTTTCCTCTAAGGATGATGTAGATTTAGATTAGTGACAACATTTATATTTTTGTCATGACTTTTCCTTAGTGAATCAATGTATGTTGTTCTGAACACAAACACACTCAGAAATGAAAATCATTAAAAGTAGCATCTACCTGGCTGTGACTTTTCAAGTCCTTATCAGTTAAGAGTAATTGAGGATCTGAATAGTATTATTCAAATTTACTTTTGTGTAGACTAAAGGGACATAATGTAATATATGACCTATTTTACTGTTGTCATGGTATGTGAAATACTTTCTTTCCTGTCAAGAAGGACATCAATGCAGTTTTCTGACAAAATTTTAATCTGGAGTGTGGTAGGCTTTGCAGGCCTTCATGTTGTAATTATGGAACTCTATTTGGGCAGAACAACTAGTACATTTTCAGGTATGCAAAATATAATAACAAGATTGTCAGTGGGCTACTCTTTTTGATATATCAAAGTTTTCTTTATCTTGCACTGGCTCTGCAGTGATTAGCAGTGATTATTCCTTGATAAAACAGGTCACTTGTGGGCACTCCTATAAACATTACACTTTTCTTATTTATATTCTCTGCTTCAAAATACTGGAATTTGTTTGTAAATAGGGCGTGTTACAGTTAATCTACTTTAGTTGTAGATGATGGTCATTCTTGCTCATTGGTAGACCTCATGGCTGTCCCTGCTGGGGATTTGTGGACTCTTTATGCAAGCAAAAATGCAGAAAAGAAAGCTGTCCCTTACCCAGAGAACCTGTAGCTGAAGGAAAAGAGATAGCACAAATCTGGAAACATGTAGAGATAGAGAAGGAAGCAAACACTGATAAATGACTCTGGCAGGTAGTGATTTTGACACATCAATTCTCTGTGGACATCACAGCATGGAGTTATAATATAGGGATGTGGAGGAGAACATCATGGAAGTTTTATGGCATGGGGTATGGAGAGCTGTGCCAAGTTGCAGAGGCAACTTGAGGAGAAACAAGGAAGATGGTACTCTGAAAATGCATCAAAAGGGCTAATGTCACAGGCAATGTAAATGTGGGGGTTGACATTTGAATACTGGATGAGAAATGATAGATGAGGGGTAGACCATAGGGGTCACAAGAATAAGGACAAGGCAATAGAGATCTGAGAGTCAAGAGAGGGATGCAAAGGAAGGTTTTAGACTTTAGACTTGTCCTTGATGTGACAACCTAGAGAGGAAGACGGATCTGTACAAGGTGATGCTGAAGTTATGGGCAGCTTCAGTTTGTTTTACATGCTTGTGCCAGGAAAATCAACTTTGACTTACTAAAGGCTGTGGATCCTTGAACCCATCTGAAGAAATTATGTTGGGGTTTTAAGGAGAGAGAGGAATACTGCTTATTTTCCACCATTTGCCTATTTTAAGTTCATACCTCACAATATTGTAATCCATTTAAGGGAACATTCACTCTGTTTCTACTGTCTGTGATAGCAAACTTTGTCTTCAGTTGTTTTTAAAACCTTAAAAATTCATAAGCTTATTGCTGTGGTAAGAATTCCTTCTTGTTTTGGTGACAGTGGTGCATATTTCCAGAAAGCACCGTGTGTTGCAGAAATATGCGTAAAATGGAATAAAATCTCGTTCTGTTGTGTTGGTGCTACATGTAAGGCAGCTACAAAAAAGGGTAAATGACAGTTCTGCTGTCATTCTTCAGTTTCACCTTCCTGCTAGCAAAAATGCAAGAGAAAAAGGATATTAAAAAAGTATTGCCATAAACTTTGTCTGTCTTGAATAACATGTTATAAAGGAACTGTAACATCTTTAAAAGATAGTTGCAAGTCAGAGTTTCTAAGGAGGTTTTTCTTCTGAAATGTTCTTTGACTTGATTTGATAGCCTTATTTTGCTCTCATTATAGGCCATTCTTTAGAAAAGTACAGAATTGTATGTGATCAAGCTGAGCTTGTCAGGAATAAACTTACACTCATTTGCACTTTTCTTTTTGTTGCCTTTTAATGAAATCAATGAAAAAAAACCAACACAGAAAACCCCCTTACAAATATGTGACCATATTTAGCTAAAAATATCTTCGTTTCTAAGGAGCAATAAGTCTTAGCAAAGTCTTCAGATGTGCTTCATATTATTAAAATAATTCATAAAATATCAGGGCTCCGTCCCCAAAATCACAATTTGCAAATCACTAGCTGCTCACAGAACTATGTGCATAAAAACACATAAAGCCCATCATAATAAAAATAATGTGCATGAAAGTTATTTTACTAGGAAATAGAGAATTTTAAATCTTTACAAGGTCACCAGATGATAGCAATTTGCATCACAGATTTCAATTTCTTCTTGAAGGTTATTTTTTCACCATTGAATCCTTGAGCATCTCTATGTTTCTAAAGTCATTGGTTCCAAGTGCCAAGTTCCAAGCAAGCATTTCTTTATGATGGTGGGCCTGTTTTGTCTTAGATTTTCATACCATACTTGCTCATTTTAAATGAAGGTTTATACATTGCACCACCCTTATCCACAAGTTCTCTTTCCTGTACTTGTAGCATTGTGTGATGTGCACAGCACATACTACAGTGATAAAACAGATATTCCCAGGTGAACGGCATGTATAAAAAAAAACAACAAATATGATGTGTCATTAATACCGTGATGTTTGTTAAACTTTTCCGTTGATTTCTCTACTCCCCCCCCAACTCTGCAACGTAAGGTGAAGGCAGAAAGGACCCTGTGAATGTGCTACAGAATCGGATGAGAAGCAATATGGCTACATGGTTCTTCTGTTTAAAACATGAAGGGGGTGAATATAATAAATGTGAAAAGGGAAAGGAGAACAACTTCTATAAGGAAGGTGGTCTGTGTAAAGTAGAGCAGCATTAGGCCTCATCAATAAAAATTTAGCCCTGGTTTGCTGATCAGGTCTTGCACGTCTGCAGGATTCAGACGGTGTTCCCAGGAGTTATTGGGGTGGAGACGCATCTTCCTTGTGTCCAAACCATTCTGAGCGTGGCTCTCAGGTGTCTATCATTTTCTTCCCTTTCACTTATGCTGAGACACATGATTTACAGCTCCAAATCTGTTCCGAGGCCACTTTTGCGTGTGTGTGCATGTAGTGTTTGCGTATGTGCGTGTGCCTGTGACCTTGGTGCCGTCAGGACAGTCAGAGCAGCTATTCTGATTAAGCTCCAGCTGACAGTCTGTAACCTGACGATAGTCATTAACTCAGAGACTATCCCATTCCACCACATTAGCAGCTGTGAGACTTCCAGCCTGGATTTCTGAGTGTCTGAATACTAGGAAGCAGCAGAAATAGTCCGATGTAATAGTTGGTAAATTTAGACTCCAAAACAAATTAAAAATAAACCAAACTTATCACAGGAAACATTTCTACCCTTTACCCTCTTCTTTTTCAATATTAAGCTGAGCATCAGTTTCTGTCAAATCATTTTAATTTCCCATGGGAAACATTATTGATTATCAGTCATGGGTTATAGAGGTAAAATATGTGATTTATCCATCTCATTCAAAATTATTATTTATTCCTGTTAATCCTGCAGACTTCTCCACCTTTCTGCCCATAACTTAACTCACAGATAAATGCTAGGCTGGTGACAGACCTTACATAAAAGACTATCGTGCAGTCTTACTATGGTAGGGCCACCTTTTTCCTGGTGGAATGCTTTGCTTTGCTTCACCACTGTGAAAAATTGCATAGCCAATATTTGTTCCCCATCTGGCCATTGACAGAACAGTCGTGGGACTGGAAATCCTATTAGCAGCCATAGGATGTTTTTTATTTTAATGATTTCCTGCAAATATAATGAGAAGATCATGCCAGGAAGCTAATAAATTATTATGTACTGCTCTTACGGTAAAATAGTTGAGAAAAGTTCAAGTTCACAGAGACAGCACTTTAGTGCTTTAAAACTTAAGTTTGCTTAGACATCAGTAAATCTCCAAGATTTACTGATGCATCAGTAAATGGTGTGATGCATCCTGGGAAGGCAGACTGGGGATGGGATGGTAAAAAGAGTAGCATAATACAAGGCCTCCACTGCATCACAAGTGAAGCAGTTTCACCTTGGTGTCTGGGAGTTGGATGCAATGGCAGGTGTGTGGTTGTAGAGGGTTCTGGTCCATCTGGTCTTCAAGCACCTACGTGAACGTTGTTGTGCTGGACCAAATATCCCGTTTCCAGCTCTTGGTGAAAGAACACAAGTTCACATTTATGAACCAAGGATAAATCTTCTCTTGACTCTCATGTCTTCATATCTAAAGTGTGTTTAGGCCATATTCATCATTGACTAAGCTCTGCACTGGGTTCTGGCAATCATTTTGACTTCCTCTGTTTAATAGACATGGCAGGTCAAAGGTTTGGTAGGGTTTTTTGTTTGTTTGTTTGTTTGTTTTAGTTTTTTCTTTAATTATTCCATGAGAAATGGATAAAATTGAAATTGTCTATTTTTTTCTGGGAGCAGAAAGAAGGCACTTATCTAAATCCGGACTAATGTGTTAAGAAAAAAAAAAACAAAACGAAGCAGAGGTGTCTACTTAATCATGAAAAAACTTGTTACTGTCTCAGACATCTCACCACCCATAGAAATTATCTATCTATCTATCTATCTATCTATATCCCAAACCAGTTAGTTTCCTGACAACAATTTGAGGACTGCTTAAGCATAAGGATTACACTTTCTGTTCCATGCTGACATGTTGAAAATAAACACATAGCAGTTCTGAATGACTGTGAGTTACCATGGGGAAAGACAACTTGTGAGATGCTGTGTGCTGTAGACAGCAGTGCATTGTAGTATATTTCAGAACAAAACCCACACATCTTCAAACAGAGAGGCAAATAAGACAGACAGTTTTTCTGTCAGTTTCACAGCATTGCTGGGTGTTTATAATACGTACAATACTTTCTGTTGCTCTGTATTTTCTTGTGTGTAGGTGCTTACAATATCTCCATTATGGATGCATGTTCCAGTGACCTCTCCTGGGAAAAAAATCTTGAGGACTAGATTCTTCAAAAGACTCTAATCCCTTTTTATTTGTATAGCCTGAATGAACAGCTCCTATGGTTGAGTAATTCCTACCCTGAGGAGGATTCTTGAATTAGTCTAGGAAAGTGTAGCTGTTTTCTGCTGGCATTTTTGCCTCAGGAGAAGACTGGGAGAACAATGGTTGTCAGTCTCCAAACAGAGAGCTCAGGCTTCTAGTTACTGCAGTTGAGGCTCTCTCATCGCACTGCTGTTATCAACAGAATATAAAAATAAAATCAGATCATTTGACCCATTAGCACATTCTTGTTGAACTCCAGGTGACCTTAATCTCCTGGCTCTTTACAGAACTCCCATGTTTCTCACTTAAGAAAATTTATTCCTTAACATTGAAATTTTTCTTTAGATGCTGAAATAACCTCTGAGTGGTTTGCTTAAAGGTTTGTAATGGGCTGCATTGTGGCAGACAAGAGAAGATGCATTTGAATGAATCATGAAAACACATTGAGTAACCAAACTTGTAACATCCAGCTGAAGGTTAACCATATCATAGATAATTTCTGTTGCTTGCTGAAACACTTGTGTTTTCTTTTTGCCCTATTGCAAGATTGAAGGGGAAATACTTGCAATTATGTAAACAAGTAGAAACTCATGTATTTGAAAAAATCAGTCATTCGTTGAGTGAGCTTTGCAACTTCCTTGTGGGATTCAGACAGTTGTTTATGGATTTAGATTAGATTTTTTAAACCCCTTTAAGTTAGCAAGACTTCTCTGTGTAAATGGAAGGTCACTGCAACCACAGCTGTTATTTGACAGTGGAGAGTTTGACAACGAAGTGACTAGAATTTGCATTTACTTCACAGCTTCACATTTTAAAGTGTTTGCTCTTATGGTTAAGAAATTAGTTTGTGCGCATAAATTAAGTTCTGTCTGCCTGCCAAGATCCTTGAGGACCAAGGAGAACTGAGGGTCTATAACTGTTTCCGTTTTTCGGCTTTTTTGTTGTGGTTGTTGTTTTTACAGTTGACTCATGGTATCTTCAGGGCTGTAACATGAGCTATTATAAAACTGCTGTGTATTTTCCTTTCTCCCCCTTAAGCCTGTGACAGCCACCACTGGGGACCTCACTGCAGCAGCCGCTGCCAGTGCCAGAACGGGGCCCTGTGCAACCCCATCACCGGAGCCTGCCACTGCGCCTCGGGTTTCAAAGGATGGCGCTGCGAGGAACGCTGCGATCCAGGGATGTACGGGAACGACTGCCACCAGAAATGCCAGTGCCAAAACGGAGCCACCTGCGACCATGTGACTGGGGAGTGCAGGTGTCCCCCCGGATACACCGGTGCCTTGTAAGCGGCGGGGGCATTATTCATAGGGCAGAGATGTAGGGTCTGAGTGGTGCCTTCACGAGAAATGAAGCTTAGGTTAATTTTTAACCCTGTGGTGTTGTTCTGGCTGCTGTGTAATGCAGGGAAAGGGGGCTGGTGGCTAAGAACCTGCTGGGTAGCCCATGTTGCAGGGCACATTCAGACGGGCAGCTGAGAGAAAGCAAGGCCTCTTGATCCGGACTGCTAAGTAAAAACTGCAAAAAGTAGCAGCAGGAGCTTCTTCGTGACAACCGTTTGGCTTCAAGTTTGGAAAATGGCACTGAAACATGGGGTTATTTGGCCTTGTCATTCCAGAATAGATTTTGAGCTTTGTCAGTACAACGAATAGGCACCAGCCAGTTTAGAAAGAAATACCTTTAAGAAGAAATAATTCCTGGCTTGCCAGATCTATTTCTTTAGATTTGTTGCATGGATGCTGTACAATATTCAGGGTGTGTCTCTTTATGCTGGACTGCTTTCTGTTTCATACTTTTGGCCAGAAAATTTAACAATAGCGTTAAAAATAAAGAGGTGGCTGGAGACTGGAGTGTGTGCCAAAGTAACGGCTGTCTCTGTTGTACACCACCACTGTTCCCAGCTGCGAGGACCTCTGTCCCCCCGGGAAGCATGGGCCACAGTGTGAGGAGAGGTGCCCGTGCCAGAATGGAGGCGTCTGTCACCATGTCACTGGGGAGTGCACCTGCCCGCCAGGATGGATGGTAAAATTTTTAATTTCTGAAATAGACACAACCCCATAAAACTTTCATATTTGTAGATTTTGGATAGCCTCAGAAAAGGGTAGCATATCGGGACAGCAAAGCAGTCTGTCTGTAACCAAGAGTAATGAGAAACATATTTTAGGATAAGGGCCTGGAATAAAGTACTTGCAAACCCATCTGTTTACTGAAAATACTCCAGTTCTACACTGCCTTTTCACTGTATCAGATTCTGGGAAGCAAAAGACATGAATCATTCTTTGACAAGGCGGTGTGCTTTAGATCTTTTCTGGAAGTCATTCACTTCTAGAGACAATTTGATATTATAAGGAGGTGACACAGATATATATATTTTAGCAATGCTTTTTGAGCCTGTTTCCATATGTACAGTATGCATGGTAAAAACCCAAAACCTTTAGGTACTGTGTTAAATGTTGTTAAGGGGAAATGGGACATCAGAACTTTAGACTTTCTACCTTCTAGACTTTCAGTGGGTAGGGAAAGAAGAATTGACCTCTAAGCTGCAAGTAGCCTCCCCTGCTTCCAGGCTGCCAACTCTGAGTTGGCAAATAATGGAGCTGGAAGTTGATCAAAGTCCAAATGCATTTCTTTAAATGCATTTTTAGATAATATTTATTGATAGTATTTTTAAATAATATTTTCTATTTAGATGTCCATTTTGGGGGAAATCGACATTTAGTGAACTTCTAATTTTCTTATGATAATTGAGATATTATATTGAGATAACCTGTGGCAAAGGTCAGTTTTTCAACAACTGGAGAACATGGTTATGAATTATCATCTCTGTCTGTTTGAATAGCATCACTCACCTAACAACCTAACTTGGAATATGGCCTTTTTAACTTTTTATTCCACTTCATATTAGAAGAACAAAATTATTGGTCAATGAATACAAAGATTTGCATAAATTTTTGACTCTCTTTCTCTCTCTAAATGAGTGTCTAAAGCTGAATGAAAAATGAGATGGCATATAAAGCAGTAATGGAAATTTCATACTACGTGTGTCTTAACTAATGAAGGCCTTAGACTAATTTTCCTTTCTAAGAAGTTATTTAGAACTAACATAAGCCTATGTTAGTTTTACAGTTTTCAATTCTGTGAAACACAATTTTTTGCTTTTTCTGTAAGGAAGGTTTTGAAGTAGCCAGGTATAAATTCTGCAGTACCTTATGTTAGCTGAAACACCTGTATGCCTTTTGTCTGATGAAATGCCTGTAAATATGTTTGTCTTGAAATGTCATCTTGAAAGTCTTAAGATTTGATGCTCACCTCACTACACAAGTGTAATTAATTCCAAGGATGTTGCAGGGCAATAGGGCACGGCAGAAATTCCAAAACCTTTCAAGGGAAACAGACATCTTATCTAAGCTTTTAAGAAATTATGCTTTCAATGAAACTACAAACAGCTTTTCCTTTCATTAGAAAAAACAACATAAAGTGCTATAATTGGGGCATTACTGCAATTACTGATTTCTACACCATTACTCACTGGAGGGCATTTTCAGATGTCTTGATATATACTACTCCTGATAAATAAATGGGGAAGAGCTTGACACCAATTAGTCTTAAATATATAAGTGTTTTCACTGTTGCTTAGAGATAGTGTTTTTCATTAGCTTTGGCTTCCAAAATGGAAATCCTAGATTATTCCTCCAGTGCTGAAACATACCACGTGTTTAAAGCTGGAGAAGAGTCTGGCATTTCCATCAGCCCTAGATGAGTGAAATGAGATCTCCTTGATCTTCCTTCATTTCAAGCCTTTCTTCCTTGTCCATTCAAAGTTGTAATCACAAATTTAATATTACGATTTTAATATTTTTTCTTCTGCCTGTGCAGGGCACGGTCTGTGGTCAGCCTTGTCCTGAAGGTCGTTACGGGAGAAACTGTTCCCAGGAGTGCCAGTGCCACAACGGAGGAACCTGTGACTCAGCGACAGGTCAATGCCATTGCAGCCCGGGCTACACAGGGGAACGGTACGAAAAACTTATTTTTGCCAGACTGCTGAACCCCAGCAAGGGGTCTGCTACGACAGAGAAAGTTAAGAAACTGCTAGAGAGCATAATCAAAATATCTGGGATACGATTAAAAGAGTCTTACGAAGTGTTTACCATGTCACTTAGCTGATGCTGGGTCACAAGTTAAAAGCACTGATGTGATTACTCTTCTGTGAGGAATTTATTGGTTTCAGGACTTTCCTGTTGTGGCCCATGTACTGGCAGTTTCTCGTGGGTCTTCATTTGAGTGGCTTGCAGAATGACGCAGGTTGGGGTATGGTGAGGGGGTGAGGAGGAAAGCTCTTGGGTTTGTGCAGATGTTTGGCATTCATAGTAGCAGGGGAGGCTAACTTGGTTCCTTTTCAAAATGAGCAAGCTGGAGAGCTGTTTCCTAAAGTACTTAATTCAAATGAAGAAGTGAAACTTCTTTGAAACTGACTTGATTGTTAAAAGTTATCTTTGATAGACTGGAAAGAACGTATAGCAAAACATAATTTTTGAAGGCAGTGGAAAGTGAGGAAAGAAGTGTTTTTCCTGCATATATTTTAAACAGCACACAACTCATTTGCTGAAGTCAGCAGCAGCTTAATCACTGGGGTCAGTCCAGGGGATCTTTGCCAACAACAGTAGGTATTATAACCATATGCACTTCCCACGCAAGTGTTCACAGGACATGGGGAGAGCTGTGCCAGGCATAAGGGGGGAAAAACTCATGAAGAAGAGAAACAATTGGTCCAGAGCCATTTCGATGTCAAAATTAAATTTATGTCTGTGAAGAAACAGGGCAGAAAGTAGTAGATGCATTTAAAGAGACACAGACAAGTCAGCAAGGAAATCAAAGGAGTATCCAAATGAGAGTTTACGCACTGCACTGTACTGATGCTTCTAAAAGCAATTATATTTCTTTTTCTTGGAATTTAAATCTGACTTTAATCTGGAATGCCTCACAGGCTGCAGCATTTTGATCAGTTCTGTGAGTTTGAGCTCCCTCTTTTCCTGCAGAAGAATCTGTATTTGCAATTTTTTTTTTGTTTTCCAAGGTACTCCAAGGGCAGGAATGGGTCAGAAGCAAGGCTGTAGACGTGGTTCTTATTTCACGTCAGTGGGCTGGCAAGGCAGGGAAGTGCTATAAGAAATGTTTGTGCATTGGCTGAGCTGGCATGTGCATACCATCAGCACAAAGGACAGTTTTTAAAAGTGCTAAGCTATTCTCCATTTTTGGTATGGTGGTGACTCCTGGAACTTGGTCATACAGCAAGAAAAAGGGGACTCCTAGAGCATGTGAAAGTTCCTAGGGGATCTGAGTTAACACAAGGGAATCTAGTTTAAACTACATTTGTAATTGTTATGCCTAATATTTTTTGATTGATGCCTGTCCTTACCACGAGGTGTAAAATGGTCTTACAGAAACTGATGAAGATGAAATTAAAAAAAAATTAAAATTGCAGAGTTAAACTTTGCCAAATTTGGCACGGATTCCTGATTCCCATTTGGAGAAAATTCATTTTTAGCTTTATTTGTGTATCTTTGTTAGGAAACATTTAGACATGGTTATTAGCTCTGAAGGAAAAGGGACTGTATTGCTGGCTTCAGTCAGGGCAGAGTTACAAATACCTTGAAACTTGCAGATGACAGTATCAGATTCAGCCAAATACTGCAGAAGCATGAAATGAACATGTATGCCTCTTTTACCTCAGTCAGAGGGCTCTGCTAAATTTTGTTACATTTTGCAGTGCCTTGTCTGACAGATCTTTGAAATTACTCTGTAATAAAATACCAATCATAAAAAAAAACCCCATTAAAACAAAACACAAAAAAGCCAATTATATAAGAAAAAATGGAAAGAGACCATCAAGGAAATTATTTTATAGGACTGGGGAAATGATCAGGTTATAAGCTGATAAAACCATAATTTGTGCCATATTATCAATATTTTTGTACAATCTAACTTGGTAAAACTTGCAGGTACACAAATTGCAGAAGATGTTGTGTGCCTTATATCACTGGTTGAGTTCATAGCATACCTCAGGACTTCAGTATCAGCATGTTCCGTCCCTAAAGCTTTGGGATTTAGCTGTTTTGTCTTTTTGTCTGTGTTAATGTAATTCAGAGTTTATAGGATGCATATATTGAAAAATTTGTGTATTTCCCCTGATTCATAAACTATGAAATGTTGTCATCCTTGGTTCTGAGGCGTGAACCTGCTGAGTTGAGAGGTCTGCTCTCATTCATATAATCAAATACTTTAAGTGCACTTAGCGCTGGAACCTTTAGTAATTCTGTAGTAGTACTGGCATTCTGAAGGTTGATAATTCTGTTATAAAACACAGAGAAATTAAAGCTGAAAACACCAAACTCTTATTGTATCTCATAAATATATCGCCAAATGAAATTGCTATCCAGAAGCTCATTAGTAAATGAGTTTTAGTAGCAAACAAGTTTTAGAAGGAGGGTATTGAAACTCGTCTTTTAGTAGTCAGGCCAGACAGCTAAACATACAGTCTGATCTTTAGGTTAAATAATGTTTTTCACATGTAAAATGTTAAGGAAATAAGACTTATCTAAAATACCTACGTTCTAAAAGTTCTGTGAATGAAAGATGAAGTTTGGTGAAGAATTCTCTTTATTAGGATATATTTTCCTTAAGGAGCAACAAAAATCATTCTTACTCTCCCATATGGCTTATCAAGTCTTTACCAATTTATAATTACATGGTCCTCCTACTTGCAGTTTGCTGACTGAGCGAATACTTCCCCTTTTGCATTCCTACTTCCCCAAAGTTGTTTAGTTCTTAGCTGCAAGGTCGGCATATCCTTGTAAAAGTCCATTGTCAGCATGACTCAGGAAAGCCAGCGAGGCCTACTCTGGCTAACTAGGCCTTGCCTGAAGGCCCACTCTGGCTAACTAGGCCTTGCATGGATCCTCAGAGAAGTTGGGTTCGATGTTTCTAAAGTTCCTGCTCGGCTAGCGTGTTCAGGTCTATGTGGCCCTTCTCAGCTAGCCAATCCTCCACACATCTGCAGGGGCGCAGGTGTCTGCTGGCTATTTATACTATTGCTAAGTGGAGAATCTAGGCCACTTCTAGACCACTTTAAAAAGTTAGAGATGGACAGCTTTTGAAACAAGATACTTGAAAACTTATTCCTTCATCCTTCAGATCCGATTTAATAGGTTTTGGTTTTGTTCTGGTTCCTAAATGCGAAGTGTAATGGTCTGTGTCTGCACGCTGTCTCCTTTGTTGGAGAGAAGGGAGACCTTTTCCAAAGGAGTTTGCAGAGCTGGTGGTGTTAGGCCTGTCCAGCTGAACAGCAAATAAACCAGAGAGAGGCACTTTTAAAAATGAAGTTATCTAAATTCCTCATCATGTAAGAAGCAGTTTAGACCAGTATAAGAGATTCTTCATAAACCATTATTTCCCCTAAATCACCAAAGCCTGTAGCTTATGGGAAATAAAACTAATTTTTTTTTTGTTTGTTTTTCTCACAGATGCCAAGATGAGTGTCCAGTGGGGACTTATGGAGTGCAGTGTGCTGAGACCTGCAAGTGCATGAACGGTGGGAAATGTTACCATATTAGTGGTGCCTGTCTCTGTGAACCAGGATACACTGGCGAGCACTGTGAAACAAGGCTTTGCCCAGAGGGAATTTATGGTCTCAAGTGTGATAAGAAGTGTCCCTGCCACATGCCCAACACCTGGAGGTAGGCTTTATATCCTTTAATTTCTTTTCCTTTTTCTATACATAACGTAGAAACCCAAATATAATCAGAAAAAAAGTATTTCATGATTTTTCTAGTACTTTCACACAAACTGAAGCAGCTAAAGACTCGTAAGAATATTTGATATTCTCTAACTGTCTCAAGAAAGAAAGTATCAACCCAAAAGACCTTCTGCATTTTAGTACTTGCAACTGTATTTGATCGTAATATTCACTGCTGAGTTTGGTTTCTGGCCCATGAAATAAATGTTAAGACAAATATAGACCTTTGTCTATATTGACCACATGAATAAATCATTATATTGTTCACCATATAAAGTCAGTATACTTCAGACATCCCTCATATATTTTGGTGTACTATAGAGGAGAAATAACTGAATTGAAGTCAATAGCTGTATCATCTTATGAGTCGGGCATGAGAGGAGAATCCATTTTTCTCTCTCTCTATTTACATATATAATGATAGATGTAGGTGACTAATATATATTTTAATATATATTTACTATATGCTTTAAAATTTCTGAAGCCTTATCAATTGTAAATCTGGGTTTCAAAAATACATTTTTTTTGTCATTTAAATGATTTCTCTAGACGGCAGATAAAACCTGATTCCTGGAAACTGTATGAAAAGAGTTTGCCAGTTGGCTTACCTTTTACCACCTCTCCTTACTCAGGTGGTAAGAAGGCCTGTTTTTTCAGTTTTGTGTGTCTTTGTGGATTTTGCAGTGTTTCAGCATATCTTTATGGATATGTGGAGACAAACTCTCAGCTGTGAGTGAGGAATGTCAGGTATCAGTCAAGGCGAGCCAACATATTTATAGAACAATTCGGACAGCTTTCTCTTCGGACACACTTCTTCTGATGAAATGCTATGGTCATTGTGTATTTCACTTACATGTTCATTTACATATTCACTTACACTTAATTGCATTACTAATCACAGTACCTTAGATAAGCTTTGTGAGCATAACCTAAAATTTTGCTGTTGAAAATAGCTGTGAAAGAAATTTGCAGAAGCTATTGACTGTCACATGGAATGCTGCTGTGTGTGGTACATGAGATTTTCCTTATAGATAAAACAAAAGCCTTCAGTCAGAATTTAGCAGTGATATTAAAGCACTCAAGTACATACATAGAAATATCTATTCTGTTAGATCTCTGTGAAAAATTACTTTGTGGATTGTTTGAGTTATTCAACATACCTTTCATTGACAAACCATGTGACAGCAAGCTGAATTATTTTCCCTTTCAATTCATATGCTTTTACAGTTGTGTGGTTGCACTTCTGTTTATCCCATTTACTTCAAATGTGTTTTGAAAAAAGACAGTTTTTGACATAAAACCAAGGAACTAATTCTTTGTGCGATGCATTCAAGAATAAAGAACACCATAATGCTGACCTGTCTAGTTCTCAAATTATGCTACTAGACCAGATACTATTGCATTATGAATTATGGTTAACCACTTTCCTGAAAAATTGTCTGCAGACTCTTGTAGCAGCCTTGTTTGACAGGAATGCCTTGCCCTGTATAGCATTTCTGATATTACAGGGATTACTCCTGATTCATGTTCAACACAGCTGTTCCTTCATTTATACTGCTGGAAGACAGCTTGTGGTCAAATCAGATCACAAATGTTCACATATAAACAGCAGCATATGGCCGGCCTTTTTTTGAACATTTTCCCTTCTATATGACAAATCAAAAGGCGATTCACAATGGTGTAGGTGCAGGAGCTTGTTTGCAAGGGCAAAATGATCTGCGAGGGAAATAAATATTTTCATGATTTCACAACTGTGTATTTCATATATAGGGCTAGGAAGTGATTAACACCACCAAATAAATTAAAAGGCATCTGAGTAATGGTATAGAAGACAAAGCTCCCTGTGGATACTTTATGCTTTTGAGAAGCCAGTTGTGACTGACTGTCTTCTTCTCTCACTAAATATCAGTCAGCCAGGAGTCAATGTTTTAAGCACATCAGGGAATATCCTCATCCCTTACTTGCCTACCTCAAGTACTGTTTGGGCTGGCTATACCCAGAAGGATCTTCTTCAAAGCACTAACCCATTTAGCAGCAATGTAACAGCCAGTAATTCCAGGTCACTGAAAAGGGAGTGTAATTCCTTCTTCAAATACACTTAGTGTGCTTGTATTCTGTAGTTTGTGTGTCTGTTTTCTGATAGGACTTCTAGGGGCCTTGATATCATACAAGCTTTTTTTTTCATCTGGGTATGATCATAAGTTTAGATGTCCTTGGAGAGGAACTGTTGGTAGTCTCAGAGCCCTAGGTTATTACTTAACATTTGTAGTATTCATAGATACATAAACGAACTAAAGATTAGTTAAAAAAATACATAGCACCAAAAATCCTGCTTTAAAACATGTGTACATAAGTTGCAGTATACAAGTATATGTCTAGCCATTTTCTTCAAACACTTAAAGATACAAAAACGCTATGGTACACCATGCTTCAAAAATGTATACAGAAATATAGAAATATATATATATTTCTGTTACTGTTTTAGGATTGAGAAAACTGAATCAACAAATCTTTGGCAATAACTAACAATTTGCATTTTGGCTAGGCTAAGGTACAGGGATTTTGCTACTGCTGTTGGCTGATGGCAGCTCCTGGGGCTGAAAGGCAAGCCCATCCTTGTTCTTAGTTTTATCAGCAGCTTTTATTAAATCTTTGTAAAGGGCTAGATATAGATATATTTGAGAGATTTTATTCTTTTCGAGGGGTCCAGAGGATAGCAGCAGCTAACAACCCTCTTGTGCCAAGTTTTTTTACAAATGGTTCTTCTCTATTGCATCTTTTGATATAAATGAAAGGATTTGAAGGAAAGTGCAAATCAGACACAGACCTCTATTCTCTGTGACTAGGTGACAATATCTATTTTTCCATTTCTACTCAATAGTCAAGAAAAAAATGAGACTGAGTGTTAGTTGGCTGAAACTAAGACCACATAAAACACACTTTCTCAACAGGGTACCACAGCAGTGCTGTGAGCTGGTTTGAGCAGACCCAGTGACCCTGCCATTTCCATCCACAGTCTGTGGGACTTACAGAAACTTGTCATTCTGAAGATCCAGTTCACACGAATAAGCAAAAAAGACCTTGATCTGCTTTTGTCAATATTGTCATTTCATTTTGTATAGGAATGTTCTTTTAATCTATTGGACTGGGTTTTGCCATGACTTCACTCAAGTGAATCCGGATGATTATTTAGAAAATGTAAAAAGGGCAGACTGTAGTTGCATATTTATCTATAAGGTTTGGAAAGGATATCTCTTATACCTGCGTGACAGCATGTGCACTGGTTTCAGGTTGATCTCCAAGCTACATTTGAGATGTCCCTGGATTTTTTGGTGGTGAGGTTTTTTTGTTTGGGTTTTTTGGGGTTTTTTTTTTTATGCTTTTTATAAGCTCTTCCTGTGATCTTCCACCACTGCTTCATGCCTGTAGGTAGTAAAATCAACTAGGTCCTAGTATCATGAACTAATTTGATATATAGTTCAGGTTGGAATTAGGGTTCATGCATCACATGAACTCTAATGGGGTTTCTTTTGTCTCATGCTTTCTCTGAGATACGTATGTCATGTTGAGTGAAATTTTATTGTGTGATACATGCTAAATTCACATAGTCTGGGTGTGTTTTTAAAGTCAAGATGAGGGCATCTTGTAATTTTTAATTTTTATAGTGGACTTGTTTGTAGCTGGAAAGGAGCTTTTAATGGATATTTTATATTGCATAGGGTGCTACAGAGTTTCGTTGGCTATTGCAATAATTAATAATTATATTCTATATGTTAATATAGAATCGATATATATTAATAGTATATTAATCTATTAATATAGATCAATTATAATTATAATTAATATAAATAATATGAAAATCATTAAGTTCAAATGTATATATCAGCTACCCACAAGTATTTTTTTTTCTCTGTACAGAGTAGGGTTGTATTTCCAGAAACTGTAAACAAAAGATCAGGAATAAAAGCAGTATCTCTCAACATCTCTTTATTTCCCTATCTTAGTATATAAGCCTTATTGCCAATTAATCTAACTGCATGAGAAGCCATCAAAAAGCTTCAGAAGTGCTCTAGCTTCCTACATTAATTACAAATTACAGCATACTAATTTTGGTGTCAATCAATGTATGTGCAAGTATGCCTTAGTAACACTCACTGGGGGGCACAGAATATCAACGCCTCTGCTTCATACGCAATATTTGTTCATACATGTGGTCTCCCCCTCTCCTGAAAGGAAAAAAACCCAACAACAAACAATACTGGGATTTATCTCTTAAAATGACAGTACTATTAATTGTATATTATAAATATATTCTGTTCAAATCCTAATGACTATTCTGTTGTGGACTGAAAAATCCTTTCATATTTCCTGCCCTGTATTCTTCCACTGACAAGAAACATGGGAATTGGGTACAAAATACTACTGAATACCTACAGGAAGTTTGGAATAGGGAACTAATCTGATTATCTTTCTGCATCATGTGTTTTCATAATGTTTACTGTATTTTATACAAGAATAGTTCCATTCCAATGTATTTCATGGCAGGTATACTTAGAACTAAACAAATAATCAGGACTGTTGACTATGAGCATCATAAGTTTTGAACCATTTCTGCATATATCATTTAGTTGAAAAGATATTTCCTCTTACTGTACAGAAACTAGCTTAACAGTGTCAAAGAGATTTTAATATCTTCAAGACACCCAAGCCATAGTGTATACAATAATATATAGAGAGCAGAATACATAATGACATTTCTGCCTTTATAATTCAAAATTTCCTTGATCAGCAGTATGTTGTTGGTTGGTTTCATTTGACAATAGGAAACTCTTAGTTTGACAAGAGTTATCCTTGAGTCCAAGAGCATTTGCAACTAATATTGCATTCCCTTGTTACATTGCAACGTTTTCAAAGGATATTGTTGTTTCTTATGTTATAGCACCTAAAATTGCAGTAGGTATTTTTTTCAAACTTTCAAATGGTCAGAAAGGTACTCCGTTTCAAACACACCCCCACACAGGGAGTCAGCAAATCTTACAAAATCAGGCTCTTGTCATGGGTCATTTAATATGTCTGGATAAGGCACGTTTTAATTCCAGCACCCTTAAAGGAACTTCACTTCAATCAGTGGCAGACAAATATATTTAAACAGTCGTCCCATTGTAAATATATTAAGGCTTTCCTTTGGTGAGAATTAAGCAAGTGCTTTGTCTGCCAGAGTGCTACAGAGTACCCCATTGTGTCCACTTTTCCAGCACATATATCTTTGCACAGCTGATGGTGTCCATTTGTTATGAGGCAACAGCTGTCTGACTGGCCCTTCAATGAAACTGCTGTTCCAGGTAGGGACAGCTGGTCTGCCACCAGGTATGGCCAATACAGGGGAGATACTCTCCAAGAGGTCATTGCTCTGATGGCATATCTGACTTCTACCCGATGCAAATGATTTTGTATCATTCCCTGAAAGGTGCCAGTTTTCCTCTTTTCAACCCACAATTTAAAGAAAAAAGTGTACTTGCTACTCACTGTTGCTGTGTTATTGTTTTGCATTGGCTGCCACGCTGTTTTACTGAAGCATCATATTTCTCAGATAATACGCTGCTGAGTTTGGGCAGTGTTACAAAAATGATCCTATTATGCTTGGAGTGGGAACATAACAATATGTTTTGGGGATTTTGGGGGACGGTTTCATCACCTTAGTATGTGTAAGCATACATTTCATGGTAAAAACTGGTAGTTCAGATGGATTTCTTTTCAACAAGCTAGAAAACAGCTCTTCTTTTCTTTACATGTCCTCCCAAAATGTCTATATGTTGTATGATGATACATCTCTTATCTTAATTGGCATGCATTTATATAAAGATCTACAGAACCCTTTGCTTTATTGTTTTGTGAGTAAAACTACCTCTACACATAGTACGCAAGATCTGTTATGCAACCTACCTATAACAGTATTTTGTTCTCTGGGGGAAAAAAAAAAAAGAAAAGTAATGTTTGGTCTTGAATTATTTATCCTTTCATCCCCTCCCGGCAGCTGTCACCCTATGTCTGGGGAATGCTCCTGCAAGCCTGGCTGGTCTGGGCTCTACTGCAACGAGACGTGTTCCCCAGGATTCTACGGCGAGTCGTGTCAGCAGATCTGCAGCTGCCAAAATGGGGCTGACTGCGATAGTGTGACTGGAAAATGCACCTGTGCCCCTGGATTTAAGGTAAATAAGTCTCACTTTCACAGTCCATTTTCGACTCCACTGCCTTTAGTTAAGTGTCAAATTCTTCAGGATGGCAGAGTGTCCTTTCTTCACCACAGTAAAGGGGTTAAGGGTATTTAGGTACTACTAGTTGTGTTGTAAGACCTTAAAAAAGAAAAAAATGTGATTATCAGTGCTGAAATTAATCCATTTTAAGAAAGAAAAGTTAGTTGCTTTGCAAGACATTGATAAGAATGAGAGTGTTCTGTTGAAGTGTAAATAAAGGGAGGAATGATAGTTTTCAGTCATTATCTTCTTGCACCAACTCCTCCTGCTCCATTCAGAGAACTCTAGACAAAGTTTAGACCAATTATTCTGCAGCTTTTAGACACCTTTGCTGTTATCTGTGCATTGAATGCTAATCTAACAGAAAACATTTTGCAGTATGACTGCTCTTCTAGCAATAATAACTGTGAAAAATTCAGCCAAATAAATTCTTAAAAATATTTTTTATATCCACATTATTTTCCATTAAACTGATGTCTTACTGTGTTTTGGTTTCATAAAGGGCTTCTTTATTACTGAAAATACTGTCCATAGATCCTACCAGCTGCTATCAGCTATGTGATCTGAGCTCTCACAGCAACTAATAGAAAACTAATGCTTACTGTACACTTAAAAAGCATGAAGGACTCCCTCTCCTTTAAATTCAGGATAATTTCATGACAACCAAGGGCAATCATGGGCTTTACATTTTCTGGCTTTCGTAGCACCCGAGTCAGTCTGGGTTATTTATTAGTTCTATTGTCTGAACCTCCTCAAATAGTTTTTAGACTCTGGTTTTGTATAACTCAGGGTGCTTCGTGTGGTACACCTTGCCTTCCGGGGACATATGGAGTAAACTGTTCATCTGCGTGCAACTGCAAAAACGAAGCCATCTGTTCACCAGTGGATGGTTCTTGTGTTTGCAAAGCAGGTAAGTGTCTCTTCATATTAATTTTCTTTTTGTGTAATCATGAAATGAAATTGAGTTTTTGAAGCAGACAAGAAGAAAGAAGCTTAATAAAAAGCAGACCCCTCTAAGGACCGTATTGCTAGATACTTTATGCTTCTGCTGCTCTGGGAGGCGAAAACTAGGAAAATACCTGCTCAGAGAAGAGTGAGCACCTTGTGTTTGTGTTTCCTCAGGCAGTTCTCAGAGGGCTGGGTATTGTGGCTGCGCGAATTACTAATGAGATGGGCCGCGACTTGCCCCTTGTGGCAGTTCTGTGGTCTGCTAGAAGGACTACTGGTATGCCATTTATCTGATGTCAACGTTCTTAGTCAAAATACTGAGCCATGTTTCCTCTCAGCCTGGGTGAGCACCACCTCTGTCTGTCACCCCACCCCTCAGCATCACAGAGCCACAGGTTTCTTCCTGACAGTTTAGCGTTGATGTTGTATCTATTTGATTACTCTTTTCCTCAATGATTCTCTGACAAAACCTTGCCTTACCCTCTTCACAGTCTGTGCCCTCTACTGTTCCCTGCTTCCATGAGAAACTTTTCGAATCTCTCAGTATCACTGTGAGTGGACTGACACTCCCCAGCCGCTCTGCCTATCTCTCTGTTCTCCTCCCAAGAGTATTTTGATGGTTCTGCAGAGATCTTTTCCCATATAAAGGTCTACAAGTCCATATGGTGTTCCTGTTCAAGCCAAAATCTGCTACTGAACTCCACTTATATATCTGCTCTTGCAAATACTTCAATTCAAACTATTCTGCTGTGAGGAAGGATTTAAAATCCAGCATCTCTTAGCTGTAATGCTGGATTTCTGAGAAGAGAGGGGCAGGCTGTTGAATGCTACCAAGCAAATGCCATGTCCAGCCTACACTACAGACCCATCCATCTAAAAATGTTTGCCTAAAAATATATGAAGGTTGAGCGTAGGAGAGAAGTGTTAGTTACCTAGACAAGTATCTACTAAATTTGTCAGGGACTGATACAGTTAAATCAGTTGTGTAGTGAACCTGGAGAGTTCCCAGCTTCCACTCTTGCCAGAGACAGTGGAGCTGATTTAACTCTATTAAAGCAGCTGCTGCTAAGTAGCTAGCTTGTGAGGAGATAAAACTATTCCTCGAGCCTGTCTTCTTGTGCATTTTACAGTTTTAGTCATACTACAATGAAATAGGACAGAAAATGGTGAAGTTGAAGTAAGCCCAGATACTTGTAATGTAAACTAAGGAAAATTATAAATCCTGGAAAGACACTCAAGAGAAAGTGTCTTGATTCTCTAGCTTGTATAGTATAACAATTTTTTCTTGAAATGACCCCTAAATACAAAATTAGTAGTCCAGGTCATGAAGCAATTTCATTTCAATACATGTGTTTTGCATAATCTATTGATTAGGCTTAGTGCAGATTTATTTTTCCCTTTGCTTACTGTACACAAGGTACAAAATTAGAAACTTGGCTTGTGTCACTGCTGATGATAACATATGACTGACTCACGTTGTTTCTCTTGTATCCAATAGATGATCACATTTTAAAAAATCTATTTTCATTTCTGTCTATCCAGTGTGCAGCCTGCGAGTCATTGCTATCAGGCATAATCAGTGGTGAATGCAGCCTTTTAGAACTATTTTACATTGCATTCTTTTTTTTTATTTTTTTTTTTTTATTTGGAGAGAAGTACAGAAATCATCTAGAAGGTCTTCTATATATCCTTGGAAAAATCCAAGTTACGCATTACTTTCACGTTTTCTCTTTTTTTGGTATCTAAATTTTCTATTAAAACCATATTGCAGAACTGCCTGTATTTAACGCCAGTGGAAGAATTATGAATGCAGCAGCTTAAGTCTAAGGAAAATATTTCTAATTTTTTTTCTCAAGCTATGCCTTAAAACTTTTAGTACAGTTTAGTGTTTCTCAGAGAAATTTCAAGGTGTTTCTGTTTTCATTTCAGATCTCCCATCAATTGCTTCTGTGTGTTGGCACTAATCTGAAAATGTGTGCTGTGCACAGATGTTACAAGGTGCCCTTGAGCACCTTTGTTCAAACCTGGACAAGTCCTCAGCTGAAACTGCTGATACTAGCCTGTAGTTGGTGATACCCTGACATTGTGCATCTCTGAGAGATGGCCACGTGGTAGGCGGAGGGAAATATGTCCTCAGAGAAGAGCTGGGGGAAATCTGATTAATTTGTTACTTTACTTCTTATTTTTGGCAGGTTGGCATGGTGTAGATTGCTCAATAAATTGTCCCAGTGGCACCTGGGGGCTTGGCTGCAACTTAACTTGCCAGTGTCTTAACGGAGGGGCTTGCAATGCTCTGGATGGAACATGTACCTGTGCCCCAGGCTGGAGAGGAGAAAAATGTGAACTTCCTTGCCAGGTAGTTAATAATTTCACTGAATTTTACACTGTAGGATAATAATGGGTAGGGTGGTACTTCTGTCATTCTTCTGACCTCACAGACGTAAGTCCTTAGGGAGCAGTGGAGCTGGGAGCCCTTGTATGACTGGGTTCAAGACCAGGGACAGGCACCACCAGTTCTTCCAAACAACTCTGCTTCACAGTACAGCAAAGCACACACAAAATGAATACACAAAATGAAGATGCACACATGAATACTTTTTCCGCTTTCAAACTTTAATGTTGGACCTCAAAACTTTTCACCGGCTCCTTTAGAACTTTTTGAAAAACACAGAACCAAATTTTTCCCTCTCCATCAGCATCAAACTGCTATCCAAACTGCTTCTGTTAAACTATTTCAAGTAAAAATGATGAAAGAAAAAATATACCAAAAATATATACCACATCAAACAACATGATTTTAATTAAGTTCGGTTACATCTGTGGTACAGTATAAAGGAAGAACTTTCATTCCTTCTCAGTCAGACATGCAAAAGCACTCTTACTAACCAGTCCCATGACATGGCTTTGCCTTTCTACTGGGGCTCTGCCTTTCATCATCTCCTAGACTTTGAGAACTGCAAAATTTGAAATTATTCTGTAGATAAAGGCACACTCCTCATCAATTCTGTTCCATCTTGCAATCTGTTGTTTGGGAAAGCCATAAAAATACATAATCTAAAAAATTTTAAAATGGTAAAATTCAAAACTGATTTGGTTTATTATGTACTGTTTGGTTTTAAATACATTTCATACAAAAGAAAAAAAGGAAATATTTTATGAAAAATGGGGTTTACGAGAGTCCATCTTTTCCAATGATGGATTTCAATGTTCTGGAAAATTTTAACAAACTTTTTTGTTTTTAAATTAACTGTCCTACTTTTCCTCTCTACTGTCTTTCCTTCACTTCTACAATACTATCTGCATAGCAGGTTTTTTGTTTATTATAACTGTAAAGGAATTGACTGCACTGAATATAAAACTTGTAAATTCCCCTCTCATATTACCTTTAAGCTTCAGTCAGTTTGGACTAGCTCTACTAAGTAAAAATATAATAGGAGTAACTCAACTACAACATAAGATGGAAACCACACATTTGGTTTGAATGAAAAATTACTGTGTTGAACAGCTCTCAGAATACTTAGAAGTTATTCTTGTTTGGCTATTTCTGGTTTTAAGATGAGGTATAGCATTCACTGTTACAGCGAATAAAGTGGCAAACAAATTCTAAAACATTCTGGAAAGCTGATTAGTGTACCATTTGTGCACATTTATGCAGTGTTTCCAACAATGCATCTCCATCAGAAGACTAATTTTTCTTTTTTCTAAAGCAGCTTTGTTTATCACTTAGTGTCTGATTCTGAAGGACGATGAGATCTCCCAAGCTCCATTAGCTCTTCCAAAACTGACTTATTAAAAAAGATAGGTATTGTTTCATGGCATTTGATTCACTGTTCCAAATTTCACAAAATACTGCTTAAAAGCATTTTTGTATCAGATAATTTTGCAAACTGTCTTGTGCAAAGCTCATTGTCTTGCTGTCTCTCTCTCTGTGTCAAATGATGTCCATAAGCTTTTACATATTTCAAATGCATATTCTACATCAAAATTCCAGAGCAGGGGAATAAACAGAACACTAATTAAAATTTGTTGAGTGTTTTCTGATAATTTTTTTGTTTGAGCAGAGAGTTGATTTGAATCAATGTATTTCTATTCGTTTCAATAACTTCAGAAAATTTATGTCACTGCCCAGATTGTTATTCAAGATTTCACTGAAGTTTGGGCTTCAGTCCAAATACATAGCAGACGAAAAATACTGCTTTTCAACAACATATTTGAGGATTTCCTTTCTTTCAAAATCTGATTATATGCAAAGCACATAGTTACTCTTTTCTTTTTCTGTCTATAAAAATGTATTGTTGAGATGAGCAAAAGGCTCTTTATAGTCAAGTAATATAAGATTTTGTTCCACTTTAGACTTGAAAGACTGGGAACTGAATAGCTAAGTCCTATAACACTTGGTAGACACGAGCATGAAAGAACAGTAGATGAATTTTCATATAGGTTTTATTCTGATTTTTAATGTGACTGAGAGAATGTTTAACCCATGGGTAAATGGTTAAAACCCATTTGAAATGATTGGGTTTTAAACCTGACACATTTTTTCCTTTTTGTCTTTGTTGTGAGTAGCCCCATACTTATTACCTTAAATTATACTGGCATTTTTCCATGTTTTTTAATTTGTTTTTGACACTTTTTCTGTAAGATAAATTTGCTGTTGTATTTCTCTTTGTTTTGAGAATGCAGTTGTAAAGATTTTCTCTGTTCAGTTTTTCTCAGATTGATTTTGTTTGGAATTACCCCTGAATGTATGTGCCACCTTTGGCAGAAGAAGAAAAAAACTCAAGTTCAAATGTTTAGATACAGTTCCGTGAAAATCAGCTGAGCTCTTTTGGCACAGCTGAATACACCAAGAGGGGTGTTCAGCTTGTAATTTTAATGTCTCTTTTTGGTTTAAAAAATGTTGCATAGCCAACTGTACTGTCTCATAGTGGAAGAGCTTCTCTTTTTAACACAGTAAGTGCTGTAGTGCAGAGGGAAAGATTTTTAATCAAAAGAAAGAGATACAATTTGTATTTTTTATGCAATAAACTTCACACTGAAGGTACATTTTAATCTATTGTTTTACTACTCTTTTATAGAAATTGTGACTTTATATGATATTCTTGTGACCAATATGTAGAGAGCTCAGGGTCGGGGGCAGAAAGGAGACTGAATTGCTTTCACATCGAAGGACCCCCCAGGTCCTGGAGTAGGAACTTAACTGCAAGAGACATCACAGGGACACTACAAGAAAGCTTTCATTGTAGTCTCTGCTAGTGTAGGTTACCATGTCCTGAATCACTGTTTCCAGGTGCATTAATCTGGGATTCTTCAAGAGAATGTAATTAATTCCTATCTTCCCCTCTTAAACGAGAAAATGAAAATGTAGGACTCCGAAATGTTCCAAAACATAATGTTTTATATTAAGAAAGCAGATTATGGATTTGGGAGAGATCTGTGGTTTCTTTTTGAGTCACAAGTGACCAGAAGTTGCTCTCGACTAACTCCCATCCGTCATCATCTCTGAGTTGTATTGTTGTTTCTTTTTCTTGCCACAGGACGGCACATATGGTATGGATTGTGCTGAACGTTGTGACTGCAGCCATGCGGACGGTTGTCACCCCACCACGGGTTACTGTCGCTGTCTACCGGGATGGTCAGGTACAAAAAAGACCATCATGAGGGACCACGAGGATTTCCACTGTGGTGGGACTTGGTGTTGCCTTTGGGTTTTGTGGGCAGAGAAGGAGTATGTGGGGTTGGAAGGGGAAAAGAGACAGTTCTGTGGCTTCCATGTCCCTTCTATGATTCACAGGCAAGGAAACTTTGTTGAGTATGGGATCCACAAAAAAATTTGAAATAGAAGGAGAAATCTTAAAACATGGGTGCCTCTACAGTATGATTCCTTACGAAAGTGGTGAATAAGAGTAGATATTGAAGGTTGTGCTGGCAGCTTTGGTAGGTAAAGCATCACATCCAGGAACTCTGAAAGCTTTGCTCAGGCAGCCAAAAAGAGGATAAATTGCGCAGAAGCTTTGCTGCCATTTGGGTTTCTCAAACTTCTGACAAAAATTAAATTTTTCTGCATGTATTTTGTTCTGTTTGAAAATTGTTGCACTTTTCTCACAAAGGTTCTCCAGCATTTTCATTGTGGTTTTAAGAAATATAAATATTTAATTATTCAAAAAACTTGTTTTGACACTGTTGTTACATTCTCTTGTTTGTGGAAAGAAAGAAAACATGAAGAAACTATACAAAATAGCAAGTTGTTCCCTTTATCTCCAGGAAATAGTTTTAGTTTTCACATAGATTTCTAAGCTTTGGGAAAAGTGTTGGGAAAATTCTTCCACCTTCAGTAAGGATTTATTGACACTATAAGTTTGCCCCTCTTGGAGTGTTCTGGACTTTGTGTCTCACAGTGATACTGAAGTGTTGCAAGTGTCAGATTTTGTGTCACTGGTCTGTAAGGGCTCCTTCCATGTAATAGTGAAAAGTTAGTATGAAAAACACACCGTAAATGAACACAGCATGTTTCTGCTGTGAAAACAGAGCTGAATTTTTTATCATTTCAGATATAACCTAATACTATTTATTATCAACTCACTCATTTATAAATTAACATTTTTTGTAATTGACTTGCAGGTTCATGATACAGTTGCTTTCTTTTTTTTCTCTGGTGCTTCCAGACAAAGTAGATGGAAGTGAGAAGACACTCTGCAGCAAATAATTTATTTGACAAGTTTATCAAATCGTTGTGTCCACAAAAGTTTGTGTAGAGTTTATGATTTCCTCAGATGCAGTCTTTCAGTTCTCAATCTTTGATTTTTATATGCTCCCCGCCCCGGCCCCCNNTTTTTTTTTTTTTTTTTTTTTTTTTTTTTTTTGCCCCCCCCCCCCCCCCCCCCCCCCCCCCCCCCCCGACTTTGTAGGTGGATCACAAGCTTTTTGTTCAAAGTATGTACTATTTTGAACTACATACTAAAGTATGTAGTTCAAAGTATGCCTGCAGTTCAGGTTATGTCACTAACTGTAGTTAGTGACAGTTTACTGGTTTTTCTTTTAGTTTCTGTTCAGATGAACATGACTTTTATGATTACGGGAAAGTAGGAAGTGGAACTCTAGGGGATACAGACGTGGGCAGGAAGGATTCTTGCTTTGCTGTGGAAGACCATTTCCTATTTGTGCAATTTTTCTGTCTATTAAGCTTCTGCCAACTTCTTTGAGAACTCACCGTTGGGTGTCCCTTGTTGTTGCCCTTTTCCGTATGTATGAAAGGGAGAGGTTTCCAGAGCCAGCACTCACCTAACTGAGCCAGGAGTTCACTGGTTTTATTCTCTTTGCACAAGCTGCAGTGTGGTTTACCATCAGCCACTCACATTACCACAAAAGTGCAAAAATAATAGAAGTTATTTGAGCAAATTATGAAAAAAACATATTACCAATACGCTACCTATTACTATTTTGTGACACTACTTTGTGTTTATTTTTTTATGATGTTAATGGCCTTTCATCACTGTTCTTGCTTTCAGGTAGTTTCAGGTAAATGTGTGTGTGTAAACACACTTTTTCAAACTTACATTCAGATCTGCTCAAAATATGTTTTCTTTAATTAAGCAAAGAATACCCATACTGAAAATATGTGAACAGTTGCTGATCTTGAGCAACCAGGGTGCAGGCACTTAGAATTGTTCACAAGTTCCAGGTGTGCTGCTCTAAATGCATCTTAGAAATTTTCTAAAACAGGCAAATCATCGGAGACTACATTAATAAATGAAGTCAGATTAAAAGAGAGTTTTGAATGACCATACTAAAAATATAGCAACTCTTTATACCAGATTATAAAAATTACCTGTCCAGTATGATATAACTAACCTGGGATGTGACAAAGGCTTCAAGCATAGCACTCAGGTCTTGAAATGGAGGCAATATTTTTGCCTTCACTGAAATCTTAGTTCATTTTGACATTTAGAAGGTAAAAAGATTTCACTAGAAAGAGACTTCATGCATGATTATAGATAAAATTGAGTATCTGTCCCTGGATGATGTCATCACAAGAGTGTGTGTAACAGACCAGTTTCAACATGTTTGTGATGTCTAGACACACAATATGACATAAATGGCATAGTTTGCTTTATACTCAGTGTCTGGAAAAATCCTCCTCCCACACTTCACATGTCAGAGCAACACCCATGAGGAATCTGGTCTTTGTGTAGATACTTATATTTAGAATGATTAAAAAAAGGAGAGAATACTTTAGAAACAGGTTCTCAAATAGCTGTACTGTAATGTTACATTGCAGAGATAGTATTAGATTGTAGGATTAAGAGGGAGGTTGTATAAATATTTGTATGCATAATAGGTGGAGAAACAGATGGAAGATTTGTGAGAATGTATGAAGATAGTAAAATGCAAGAAATTATGTTATACTAGCTTAGATTTTTCTTCTGTGAGATTTGTTAAAGTAGCCATCAGACTTACTAGTTTATAGTGATTAGTATTACCTGCCAAAAAAAAATGAAGAGTGGGAGAGACTGATTTTGCATCAGTCTAATGAATATCTAACCCAAATGAAGGATTTAGTTGTTTAAAAACCATTGGGAGTGTAGTGTTAAAAAGTAGATACATTTGAACAAGCTCAAAAAGGTGAACTTCTGGGTCTTTTTTCTTTTTCAACAAGAATAAATTGTGGAATCCAAGTTGAACTCCCACAAATGTTTTGATGCCACCAAAATTATATAAAGTTTCCGAAAAGATATTTTAAATGATGCATCTTTTCTCAACCCTGTGAGCAGGGTTGCCTACACTTTCCCCAGGGGATTTCATCAGAGGGAATAGTTTATATAACTTTGCAGAAATAAATGAAGGGTGGAAGATTTTTTTCCCTTGCTGGATGACACAGTCGTACCACAATGCTGAGGAAGAGGCAACTTGCTGCCTGGGGAGCAGGGGGCCACTGGCCTGGTTCGGTGTATGCTCCCTTGGGTAGTGAGGGAGCTCTGAGCTGCTGAAGTGGGGACAAGTGCTATTGTTGTGTCCCAAAGGGCAGCCTACCTAACATGCTGCCCTGTTCCTTAGTCTCGAGATACAGCTGCAGCTGAGCATTGGGTCAACAGTAAGATGCTATATGGTTTAGGTTTTTTAAGTAGTTTTTATTTTTGAACATGCTCAATGCATTATCTTTTGCTTCTTGGGTCATAGTTATGAGTGAAAGTTCAGTTATTGTCTGTTGCATTCTTTTGAGCTCTTGTAAAACTCAAAAATTGAATTCGGTTTAAATTTAGGGTATCTGTTTTTAATCTAGCTTCTGATGCCTGAGTGAATACTTCAGATTTTTCATCCTAATCAAAAGTGACTTTATTTATAGGACTTCTATTACAAATCATAGCCTCTCTATAGTTTACACCAAGTGCTCCCTACAGCAACTTATTTCTCCTTAGAAAAGCAGGAGTTAAGGGTGATGTTTTTTTCCTGGCAATCTCACCATTCTGTCATCTTCCAGGAGCCACATGACAGGATGGTACAAACAAGAAACATCCACCCACGCAGAGGATGATGTCTGCCCCAAACACTCTTGTCCCTTGACATTTTCACTGTATCTTATAAATAACTTTTCTTCATTTGGAGGGAGCACAGGAGCTAAACAGTGAAAAAGAGCAGGAACTATTAAAATAGAAAGCAGGAGAAAGACACAGAAATGTACTTCTCCAAGATGTAACAGCTCTCCTAATAATTTATAGCAAAACTTTAACTTAACTTCCTTTAAAAAGCTACCTCTACCACTTCTCTCAGTGACTACAATCCAGCAAGCACCATAGTAACTGTTAATTTCATCCCTTAATTTTATCTGTTCTGCAAGCAGCTGTCAAAATACATTTTTTCCAAATTGCCCAGAAGATTAGAGAATTCATATTCTTACAAACCAAGGTTTTGCATTAAAGCATTGTGAAAAGGGCAAAGGTTTTCTCCCAGACAGTTTGTTTATTACTGTAGTACAGTAATGGGGGTGTTACTGATAACACATTACTATTGTGGTTTCTGGGGTGCATTTCTGCTAGACCTTTCTATTTGTGAAAAAATGTCACGTCTTACTGATACAACATTTGTTATTTTTGAAATCAATTTAAAGGTTATGCAGTGCCAGGGATTATGAAATACCACCAGTCTGCTATCTGTACCAAAACAATAGCATTGGTTTATGGAAAAGACAGATGCAGTAGCATCAGCCTACATTTTACCAGTGTGTATAGTATTCATCCATAGGCTAAAGGAGATAGGGTGTTGGTGACTTTCTGCTGTGCCGGACACCTGCCAATGCTAGTCATTTTGCCCATCATCAGATGCGTTTTTAATGTGAGGAAGTGCTGTGTCTTTGCATGTGCTCCTCACGTTATTTCTAAGAGGCACATTTGTTGCTGGATTATAAGGAAAAGGACAGTCATCTGACACCCGTCCCACTGATGCAAATAACCAGGTTTCCTGGGAAGCACAAACTGAACTCTCCCTTGCCCCTTACATTTTAATATGTACCATTTTCCCCCCTCCCAAACACATTAAAAAAAAAAAAAAAAAAGACTTATATAAAAGAGCACTGGCATGTGTCTCCCTCTCTTCAAGACCGAGGCACAAGCTGCTGCTGGAATGACATGCATGATGCTGGTGCCCCAGTGTACCCAAGCTGAGAACATTTTGGAAGAAGATGGGTTTCCCTCCACGTTATCCTGGGGGTCCTGAAACATAAGGTCCCATTGTGATGAATATTCAGTGTGCTGCAAATGAAATCTTATGTGGGCACCGTGTCATGATAAAAGGCGTATTTACTTTCCAAATTTAGGGGAATAAATTCTTCAGTAAGAGGCTTGACCTGCCCAGTGTCTGGACTTCATTGTACCTGTATCTCTATTGCCTGTGCAGTGCGGTGTGTTTTCAGGTGAAAGAAATACTGCTCTTTTAGAAGAAGAAGTTTAAGTTAATAAACAAAGTACATTTATTTTCTATCTGTAAAGCAGGTAAGAAAAGGAAAAGTAGTATTTTCTTGTGGCTACGTAAAATGTGGTAGATGAAAGAAGAGCACCACTGGGGTGGATGACAATATATAGCAATATGATGGCCTTCAGAAAGATACAGGGGATATCTCAAAAATTATTCTTCCACTAGAATTTGCAGATACTGATGTTTTGTTCATCTTAAAACTGTGATACAGTGCTGTTTTTGTTGACAAGCTTTTGTAGCTGGCTTCCTAACAAAACTCATACTCACAAACTCTTCTGCTGCCACAGTGAAGAAGCAGCAGTCTGAACTTCTAGAGAAAAATCTTCAATCCTTTCATTATCTCCTCAATTTGAGACACTTTTATTTAGTATCTGTCTATCTTCAGCTAGGGAGAAAGTTAATTCTCTTCCTTTAAAGACAATGAAGATACTTCTATATGGTGCCTATGAAGTTTTTCACCACTTCCCTGTGCTGTTTCTCCTCTTTCTTTGGACTGCTCATCCATCATTTGACAGAGTCGTAGGGATGCAATTCTCACCATCTTTGCTTCCTTGAACAGAAGGGATCTAGTATTTATTTCTCTCAGATATGAAGGTTGAGATATTTGACCATGATGGAAATATATCATTAGTTTTAATAACACCAAGTTTTGAGGGCTTGGTCATTCTCTTGTTTAGGCAGTTGTATATCCAGTTCAGCTCCGACATACCAGAAAATAGGCTTTAATTCTGAGAGACTATACAGAAAAGTTCTGCGTCTGTGAAGATAAAGTGTACAGCAAAACCACATTCTTTATGAAGAAAATAATTGTTTTTAAAATTTGGATAACTTTTCATCAGACTAATGGAAACACACCAAGCTAAAAAATAGCACCTAGTCCAATAATAAATTTGCCTGGGAAGACCACAAGAAATAATTGGTAGATTTTTTTTCCTGTTTGAGTGCTAAAAAAAATTAGCTCTCTGTTGATCTGACTTGGATGGATCATTGAGTCTTAACTTAAAAATATAGCATAGGGAGTATGTAAACACTTTGCTAGCACTGGTATCCCTAAAGAATTATTTACTTCATTCATGCAATTACGAATGCTGGGGGAATGCTGATTTAGATGTGAGGCCCCCAGCATAAAGCACCGGGCATTAAATGCACGAGCATTTCTTCAGAGCAGCTTAGCTGAAGTTTATCATGACCATTCAGCTATTGCCTAGCAACTTGTGAAGGCCATCAAAGAGCTCTTTGTCCATAGCTCTGGCAAAAACATTTCCTCGCAGATATCCTTATCAGTATCAAAATCAACATGAAAACTTATAAAAAACAATTTTATTGCATAAGAGATTAATGCTTACTTGAAATTTTGGCACTCATAAGCCACAATTGATACCATTGTTGTAAAAGCTGAGTCTAATCTTGCTTTGTAAATTCTACTAAAAACGTTCCTTTTTCCTCAATAATTTCTAGCTTTTCTACAAAAACATAGCTTTCTTGTCTGAAATTTAATATAAAGCATCAGAGTCTGGAAAATTCTTATTTTATTTTTTAATGCTTTTAATATTTCTAACCTATTTTTTCTCAAAAATATTATATTTTTACAGATATAAGATATGAAACTCAGTTCTGCATTTTTAAGTGCTTTGTGAACTTATTTAAATAAAAATGAGTGAGTGAGATGTAAAACTATTTTTATAAGTAGAGAAGCCACAAATAACCTAATGAATTTCTGCTACATTCATTCTTGATACTTACATACAGGAGTGAAATTGATTTTTCTCATGATCAATAGTGAATATAATAAAATTCCACTTATAGTGAAAGAGCAATAATATTCAGCACTATTTCAGTACATGATATTGTCATAAATAGATGATATTTAGGATACACTGTTTCTTTGCTAAGGATACCATTCTTCACCTCACTACCTCCTCATAAGGGGTAAAAGCAGGAAAGAAAAGCTATTCTTTTCAGTTTCCCTAATGGATAGTTCTCCCTCATGGACTGGAGAAACTTTTTCCTTTTTCATTTTTAATGGTAGATTTTGTATCTTTTTAGTATCATGGCTCTATGCAGCATGGAGCCCATTGTCTTTTCTATCCCAGTGTGCCCAGTATCACCCTTTGACACTATGCTGTCATAAAGCATCCTCTGTGCACAGATCAAGACGATATAATTGAGCCTGGTGTTATTGTATGTCACTGGTCTACATAATCTCAGATAATGCACTATGGTAACTCATGGCAACCACTGACTTGTTAATAGTGACCATTGTATACTGAACACCACTGAAACTCATTTTCACTCTGTGAAAAATGTCTTTTCTCTAGCAGGGCTTACCGAGTGAAGCTGTGTATGATATGACAGATAACACTCATGTGAACAGAACGTCAGGCTCAATTCTTAAATCCTCTGCATGTGTCTGCTTGTGCTTTCACAGACTCACAAGCTCAGGTTCTCAAATTTGGGAACCTCAAGCACAGCAATCTTACATGTCTGAAATAAGTAGTTTTGTTTCTATAAAAAATCGCTGTGATCTCATCCTGCCCGTGTGCATCACCATCTCTCAGAATCCAACCATTCTCTGCTTTTTCCACAAACTGGGAGTTAATGAACAAGTTGACCCAGGTTACTGAGAAGCGAGACTACACTGCCTCTCAAAAGTAGGTGAAGATAGGAGAACAATGTTGCCTACGCAAGCAAAAATGAAAAAGTATTGGTATAAGAAGCCGTTCATTTTTTTACACTATATTTGTTTTAGGTCAATATTAACCAATGATCATTGAACAATCAGGGGGTTTAGGTGGTCTGTTACTGTCTGCTTCCGGTTAGCATCTGGATTCTAAAAGGCAAGTATTTTCTCTCTTGCTGGAGTTAGTTGGTGCAATCTGCTGAGCCACAAATTTGATTGTTCGATCTGCTGATTTTCTTGCAGAGAAAAAATTTGTGAGTCTAGAGTTTTACCTCTCCTCTAATTGGAGAGTTAGTCTTTGGATATAGGCGGCTTTACAAGGCACATACTGTAGGGATGGGGAATCACCTCTGAGTCTGGTCTGCCAGTAAACATTGTAATTATTTTTCAGTATTATTAGGAACAGTAAGTTTTGCTCTTCAAAGTTAAAAGATTTTTTTTGTCATCGCATGTGAAACTGTTTTGCTTTTTTAGGACTCTGGTAGCCAGTGAACCTGTGGCATATTTTTCTGGAAATACTTACAAAGCAAGACATGCTTGTGGTTGGATTCAGTCCACTTTTTCCTCAGCGAAGGGCTTCATTCAGTAGAGGAGCCACAATAATACTTAATTGTTAATGCAAAGTACTGTAGACACAATACGGTCTGAGTTCCACAGTGGTGCCTGCTGGCATTTAACATGCAGCATGCTTCTTAATTAAAAGCAGATAGTGGAAAAAACAAACAGGAAAGTTATATTTAATGTCACTTTGCATTGCAAAGAAAAAAATCCCACCCAATGATTGGATGATTATAATTAGTAGTTTGTATTATGGTTTACATATAGAGCTTTATGTTGTGGTCATTTTACAATCAATTTTATGCCAAAAATGCTTAGACAAACCACTGACTGACCAGCATCCTTAACACTGTTGCAGCTAAGCATTTTGGAATGCTCACATGGTGTGTTTGGAAACCCTTTGTGTGCGCTACATTTTTCCATTTGGTATGAGGCTTAGCAGTAATCAGCTCACCACTAATTAGAAGTCATTCTGTCCTACACCCCATTATTAGACAAAATTATGTCAGACCTTAAGAATTTTTTACATTCAGAAGGAAAAGTTTCTGCAATACCTTTTGTTATGCATTTCTCTAACATAAAATTTGAAAATTAGCTTTTGTTGTTTTGAAAAAGTTATTATGGAGGAAGAAAAAGTCATTATTTTGCTGCATTTGAATTGCTTTCTGCTCTCAGTTCTCTGTATTGATAGCAGTGGTGAAAGTGAGAGGAATAAAAGACCTTTTAAAATTTTTATAGGTATAAAGATCTTGTAGATCTTAAGGTATCAGCAGGCAGGAATACTGGAGGTAGCATCCTATGGAGTCCTTACGTTCCAGGCAAAGCTGCAAAAGTGCTTTCCTGTTTTTTTACTGTTCTGGTGGAAGGCAGGATCACAGATGCAAGTTTACCTTGTATTTTTTTCTATTTTCCTTCTGTTAGTCATGTTTCCATAAACAGGTTTTGTGTTGAAGTCACAAAAATGAGTCCTCTGACGACCACAGGTTTAAACTAACTACACATAAAAATTATTTACAAGGGCAGAGGTTTTTGTTTATTTGCTTTTATTTTTTTTTATTTATTTTATTTTATATTATTTATGGTTGCAGGCATTCACTGTGACAGTGTGTGTGCCGAGGGACAGTGGGGTCCAAATTGCTCATTGTCTTGCTACTGCAAAAATGGAGCATCCTGTTCTCCAGATGACGGAATCTGCGAGTGTGCGCCAGGATACAGAGGCACCACTTGTCAGAGAAGTAAGGACAAAATAAGTGCTTTAAAATCTCTGTGTCTCCCTCCCTTACGTGGAATACATATGATATAATAACATAATAGGTATGAAGTACTGTGAAACACTCCTTGATTGGACATTTTGTCATGATGTATGAATATACAGAAAAAAAGTGTTATTGGAAACACTCTTCATGTTATGGTACAACTTTACGTTTATTCACTCTGCTGTGACGCTGTTATGCACATGACTTTCTAAGAATCAAATTCAGTAGGGGAATTCATTCTAAAGGTAAGCATTTACAGATGTGCTTGACAAACATTGATTTTAAAATACATATTTTGGTAGGTACATAAAACAGGCAAGAGATTTCAGAAGGCAGAAACCTTAGCTTCCCTTTGAGTCTCATAGGAGGCATTGGCCTAATCATTGCTTTTTTTTAAAGACTTTTTTTTGAAGCAAAGAATGGCCAGTAGTATCAGGCCACAAAGTAAGCAGAGGATATCATAAGAACACATAGTTATATTTGAAAAATTTGTCTCTGTAAAATTTAAATGCTACAAGAATAGAGATAGAGATGAACAAGTCATACCAGACGCAAGTCATACCAGAAAGAGCAAGGCAAACATAAGATGATGTGCAAAATGTCTACACTCCCAAGAAGATTTGTCACAGTTTGTCAGCAGTCTAACCATCTTCAGTTTGAATTTTTGGAGTTGTGAGGGAAAGGTGTGCAGAGAAATGTGAGCCCCACTGCACTACGGAGAGTAGCTGTGTTTTCAGAGGACGTCTCCTAGGAACAGGGTCAAGAAGCAAGTAGAGGAAGGCCAAGTGGAGATGCTACTATGTCCTCCAAACAAGGCTTAAAAGGCAGGAAGTCATAGGATCATAGACTAATAGAATGGTTGGAGTTGGAAGGGACCCTAAAGATCAAGTTCCAACCTCCCTGCCATGGGCAGGGACACCTCCCACTAGAGCAGGTTGCTCAAAGCCCCATCCAGCCTGGTCTTGAACACTTCCAGGGATGGGGCTTCCACAGCTTCTTTGGGCAACCTGTTTCAGTGCCTCACCAGCCTCACAGATGACATGAAATGATTACTAGAAGGTAGAAGGGGAACCAGAGGAGGATGAAGTCGTAACAGTCCAGGAATGGTAAGATTTCAAGCTGAAGAATGTAATTGCCTATGGGACTATTAAATCCCACATTACTGTGGCATTAGTATTCCTTAAGCATTTCTAAATAAGTGCAGTAATTTTTCTCACTAACTCTAAAGGCCTTGTGGTTAATCAGTTAATCTAAAGGCAGACTAAGTGTAACTCTACATGTAAAAATGTTCCCTTTGTTTTGGAGCTGTGCCTATAACCTGGACAAGAAGCTTCCAGTCCAGTGGCATTCAGAGCCCTTCTCTGATGCACAGTCTGCAGGCTGGCAAGACAAAGGTCATACGAATAGTTTGGATCCCAGTCAGAAAGTGCTGTTTCAGTAAACAGGAAGACCTTTTGGCACTGTTTCGCTTGGAAAAGTTAATCTCTCTAGAAAGATCTGGCCACATAACTTGTATCAAGTGTATAATTAAAAGACTGAATCTTGAATGAAATTAAAATACTGAAAATATTCCAAGTTAGTTTTCATCAGTGCTAATCACTGCTGTGCAACAAGTATTTCTCTTGATGTATTACCTAACATTCTAATTTATCAGGAAATAAATGCCAAAAATGGATTAGAGCAACAAAGAACAAGTTTTTATGCAAGAGACTTCCCCCCCTCCTTTTTTATTTTTGTTCCTTTTTAAAAGGAATGAATGCTTTTAACATAAGAACTAAATGGATGATTATGTGTATCTGGTTCTATGTTCTCTAAAAGTTAGGTGATGCATAGCTGTCTGTACCATCTAATGAGTACAGTGCCTGCTTAAATTACAAGATGACTGGAACATATCTGTACATTTTTTTAGTGAAGTAATAGCTATTTGTGTTCCAAGTGAGGAAATGCATAAGAAATCAAGGTCTAAAATTACTTTACTCATCTACAGATAAAACTATCTACTCTGTTTTTTTATATTACTTTTCTTCAAATATTCTTTAAAAGATGTTTATGTTGTGGAGGAGATATAATGTATAGCCAAATATGCATAATTTATATAGTATATGTGTATTTCAAACATAACCCAAGTATATGTGAGGCCTAATAAGTAATAACATGTCAAGTCATTACCAACTAGAATATAGTAAAACTTTGAGGTTAAAGCATCGAACTGCATGAAGTATAAGACATTGAACTGCATGAAAAATAAAAACCACCATTACAACTCCTCTGTCTTTAGAAAGCAGAACTAATTCAATGTCAGGAAGTGCAGGAAGCAATGACAGTTTGTTCTTTCTGATTCCAGTTTGTTCCCCTGGTTTTTATGGACACCGCTGCAGCCAGACATGCCCCCAGTGTGTACACAGCAGTGGTCCCTGTCACCATATTACTGGCTTATGTGACTGCTTACCAGGATTTACAGGAGCCCTCTGTAACGAAGGTACAAGTTGTAATAAAGATTCCAAGGGATGCAGATAATATAACTGTTAGAACTTTCATTCTGCACTATAATAACATTCATTCCATCACCTGTAAACTATAAAACCAAAACCAGTTTCTGTTGTAGTATGTGCAGTTTATAAATTATCAACCGTAAGCAGGTTTAGGCTTGAGCCTTAAGTATGAAACCCACTGTATTCTTATTTATATTATTTGTGTAATGAGTATGTATAATGGGTTTACCAGAACTTATAATGCCTTACTCTAACATTACACTAAACAGTACATCTCTTGATCCAAATAACAGCTGCTTTCTCTTGAGATAAGGAAAATACAATCTTGTTCTGATTACTAAAGACTTCTAATTCTGACTTGTTCTCAGTATGTCCCAGTGGCAGATTTGGCAAGAACTGCATTGGAATATGCACCTGCACCAATAATGGAACGTGTAATCCTATTGATAGATCCTGCCAGTGTTACCCTGGCTGGATTGGTAGCGACTGCTCTCAGCGTAAGTATCAGATTTTTTTCCTTTATTTTTAAAACAATCAATCAAGGTTTGGCTATTTAAATTCTGTGCAACCTGCTTGAAGTGGACCTGCTTTGGCAGGAGGGTTGGACTAGATGATTTCCAGAGGTCCCTCCCAACCCCATGTGATTCTGTGAAATGTCTAAGACAGAAATGAGGACTTGATGGAGTATATTGAAGAAATTTCAGATTTTTCTGCATTTCATTGGCACTATCAGAAACACATTTGCACTATGATTTTTCTAGTAAGTTGGCTGGAGCATACCACAGGAGGGATCAATTTGCAGTCTTCAACTGCCAGAAATGCAATGTGCAGCAAAGGTGACCTTTACTAGATACAAGAAAAAAAATCCTTACCGTGAGCATGGAAAAGCACAGCAACTGTCCTGGAAGGCTCTGAAGTCTTCAGCCTGGAAGAGGCTGAAGTGCAACTATCATTGTTGAGGATCCTTTGAGAAGGATTTTGTACATCCTAGAGCTTGTACCCTCAGACAGAATAACAGAGGTATTAGTTTACAAATAAGGAATCAAGGCCCTGAAATACAGGAAATCTTTTTTTTACTGTAATTGCATAAAGAACAACCGGCAAGGCTCAGAACAAAGCCAAGATTTTCTCAGATACAAGTTAGTGCTCTGGCTGCAATACCATCCTTATTCTTGCTAAACATTTGAAAATTTTGTTAAGAAATCTTTCTTTAAAGTTTATAACTTTTTTGATGGATTTTTCTCTTTTTTTCCTTTTATAAAAGTGTCATTCTACTTCAATCATTGAGTACTGTCCTGGTATGCTAAACCCAGTGAAGGCTTTGTGACTGACTTAAAAAGGAGATGGGCTAGGTTCAAATTTTATTATTTTTCTAATTTTCATAGTGTTATTTTATTAAATGATTAGGCATTCTCCAGATACCTTGCTGGGTCTATGCAAAGTGCTAATGACAGGAAAGAAATACCTAAAGCAAAATTCCCACAAGAAGCATATCCAATTCCATAAGCTACCAAAATCCATACAGTCTGAAACATGTGCGTGCCAAAGTTTGTCAACTCATTTTTGTGAATAAAAGAAGCTGTACCAGAGGCTGATATGTCAAATTACAAAATAAATTGTGCTGGGGTTTCCAGGGAGGTGTATTTCCTAATAACATGCCTCATTGGTTTGTATCATTCACGGTTTGACTGTTTCAGGTTAACTGACTCTGTACCAGCGCAATGTAACATCTGGTCAATTTGGAAATAAAAACTTTGCTGGCTAAATTCTGTGAAGTGATTAGCATGCACAACTCAATATGATACCAAAATAAATCTTGGGCCTATTCCTGTGGAAGCCAGTGGCAACAAAGGTCCCTGTTTTTATGGTAAAATAAGTAGGTAGTTAGGAGAGCAGCAGAATAGGGGTATTTAGGAGGAGGAGGGACTTAGTCACTGAATCAATAACAAGAAAATGGTGCCAGCAATATGAATGGAAGCGTCTATTGAGGCTGTGCTCATGGACCGTAACAGAGGAAGTTTATTTGCTTTGTATAAAGGCCTTTCGTTCACATGGAAAATAATGATTCCATTAATTTCTTTTGGAACGAGGGACCTTTTAAAAACTTCTAACCTTTCTTCTGTATGTGATTTACATTCCTTCTTAGTTGACCCCTAATTTCAAACAAAAAGCAATGATAAAAATAATTATAAGGCACAAGTGAAGTGGAACAACAAAAAACAAACTTAGTTTTTGTTGTTTTTTTTTTAATACGACATAGCAAGTTTCTTAATGAAATTAAATTTGGGCAAAAATAACACTTTGCAAAATGCAGCCCACACATAGATGAGTCATTATGCAAACATATAAAGGATTCAAGAGTTTTTATTGCTCTCAGACAGATCTCTGGACAACCAAATCAGTGCACAACAATAAGCAGTTGCACAGGAATAAGGCTAAGGCTTCCACTTCTGACATGTTTCTTCTCTCCTGTGAAATATGCATGTTGTACTTCCACAAAACTATTTTTGAATTATGCATCTCTTTACTAAGGAAACAACTAAAAACCTCAATCTGTGAATCCTAATCAACAAAAAGGGGCTATTCTTAGAGTATCCTCTGCAGTTAGTAATATTCTGACGTGAAGAGAATTATCTTTGCTGTCTTTTGATAGTAATTAGCATTTTGGAACGACTTCACTAATCTAATGGCAGCATATAGTATCAAATTCACTCACCGTGACATTTTTAAAGCAGTCAGTAAAATTCTGTCTCATAAAATGTTGACATCATTGTGAGAGAAAAAAGCCCTCTACTTTATAGATAATTACTTGGGTTTTAGAAATTTTATATCGATTAATGGACCCACGGAAGCAACTGACTTAACTTGATTAAGGTGCAGTCCTTTTTATATGCCCTATGTTTAGCCAGTTATGTAGAACCAAAAGTGGAAATACAAGAAAGAAGTTTAGGATTAGGTCTAAAGCTGGAGGCTAGAAGATGTATTTTGAACTTCTCTGTTATTTCTCCTTCACTTTTGAGGTTTGAAGATTAAGACTCATCCCCTTGAATGTGCTCAGTTGAATGCTTGCAGATTAAAGAGTAAATTAAGAAACAAAACTTACATGTCTGTATAAGAAAGCTGGTAGGAGTGTCTTAGCTATAGAGTATCAAGTATGTGTGACTGGTTTCTTTCACACATTTGATCTTTTCCAACACTTTTTATCTAGAGTAAAATGATTCCTTATTTAAAAAAAAAAATGCAATTTTTGCTCAGCCCAATGCAATTATGCTCAGCCCAAAAAATGCACTTAAAAGAAACACAACAAGCCCCGGATGAAGCAATACTCATATGTGGATGTAAGCAGCTCTATTAATGGGTATCAAGGATCTTTGTCATTTGAGATGAATTAATTGTCTGGTTCATTTTAGCTTGCCCACCTTCCCACTGGGGACCAAACTGCATCCACACATGCAACTGCCATAATGGAGCTTACTGTAGTGCCTATGATGGGGAGTGCAAATGCACCCCAGGATGGACTGGCCTTTACTGTACACAGAGTAAGTGATTTTTTGTTGTCCATTCTTAGTCTACAAATCAGTGAAAGAATTTTCCTTCAGTATTTCCATGCTTTATTCATTAATTTATTTTTTCCTATACTGCTGAACATTTTTTGATCCAGAAGGTGTACCTCCGTGGTTGCAGCACTGTCTAAGAACTGGCAGAGTGCTGGGTACTACATTTGGGCTCCTCTTCAGCCTTTCTTCAGAGGAAGACAACCTTTGGCCACAGCTGGGCATCCCTGTGGAAAAGTCTGTCTTGTGCACGTGCAGAATGGCTGACTCTAACATTCAGGTCATGCCACTGTAGGTGTGGTTATGGCTGCAGTCCACAGCATGGAGGGTGTCAGCTCTGCAGGTGTACCCCACAGGGTGGAGGAAGGCACCATATGATTCCTTCCCTCTCTGAAACCTTCTCAAGAGCGACTCTATCAGCAGGGACCTATCAACCCAAGGTTGTAAGATGACACAGAGCTGGGCAAAGCCATACGAAGAGCATCTAGCGTAGCTGTGGCTGTGTTCTACTGAGGCACAGACCCTACTGTCACTGCAAAGTGATCACACAATACATCTCATATCTGTAATTGCTGTCTCCTGGGGCAATTGCAACAACAGCTCTGGCTCAACACCTGTAATTCAAACACTGATATAGAAGTTATTTTATTTGGAACTTAGAAACTTAACTTCACTAGACTGTACTGTTATAATTTGTTTTGCAATTTTCTTTATGTAATTAATACATTAACACTGAATATTTTTTTTTACTTAAGAGCTTCTCATTAAAATAAAAATTCAAGCAGTACAGCGACTGCGCATGCATATATAGCAGTTATTATGTGCTGGGTAAGAGTTCATACAAAGTTTGAGAAATAAACATTTGTTAGAGATAGATACTGATTAAGTTGGCTCCTTATCTTTATCGTATTATGGCTTCAATGTTCTTTAACCCAGCATCCCCAGTGTCTGTAATCTGGGCACAACCATTATCTTTGAACTCAAGATGCTAGCTGTGTTTGGCATTCAGTGTTTAAATACGCAGTTTTCCTAGAATCAGAACTCTCCTTTTTCAACTGAATAATGTCATAGTAGCAGGAAATAACAGATATATTATAGGGCCATATGGATGCAGCTCTGGAAGACATTCACTATATTGGTTCAGCTGTCAGCTATCACAGTTATTTTGCTTCCTGCTGGTGAATAATGACCTCTTTGCAGTGATAAGTCTTCTTCACACTGAAATGGTATCTCTGTGAGGAGCTGAGATACAATATGTTATTATTTTCATTATTTTTTTTCTTCAACATCAACTGTGCAGAAAAAGTGCCCAAAGGTTCATTCATCACTGAACCGACTTCCCGCTCTGGTTCACAAACTGCCCTTTTTCTTCTCCTTCAAATACCTTCTAAAACCCATTTCCTGCTGCCTTCTGCTGAACATCTGCTGTCCGAACAATATCCTAACCTCATTTTTTTTTTTTTTTAATGCAGTTTTTGCCTAAAGTGTATGTCAAACCACTTAAAACAGGAAAGGTGTTTATAGAATACCGCGTTACGTAGCAGGGCCGCAGAAATGACTTCTGAGCAGCGTACTTACACACCTCGTTTCTGGAGCAGCGGTTTCACTCCTTTTCCCCTCCCCGTCCTTGCGTTGCAGGGTGTCCCCTGGGGTTTTTCGGGAAGGACTGCGCACTGATATGCCAGTGTCAGAACGGAGCCGACTGCGACCACATCAGCGGGCAGTGCACCTGCCGCACGGGGTTCATGGGGAAGCACTGCGAGCAGAGTGAGTAGGGACGGGAGTCGGTGGTGCCCGGTAGCCGAGCCGACCCTCTGTTCCGGCTGGCGTTGACATACAACCTCTTGGCTCCAGTGGGAAAATTGTGGTGGCAAAAGAGCTTCAGGGGTGGGACCCAGTCTTTTTCCAAACAGAAAAAAGGCCGTAAAATTACTTACTAAGACTGATTATGGCTGTGATGGCTGTGTCTTTCAGTTTGTTGCTACCTATAAGAGGCATCTGGGGCTATGTTCCACTTGCTGTGGGCATGATGCTAAAAAAAATCCAACAACTCTGTCATGTAAAAGTAACAAATGAATCCAAGTAATTTTCATTCGCATAAACCACAATGAAAACTAATAGTTAGAAAACTAAAGATAAGAAGTACTGCATCAATCCTAGTGTATAAAATTAGTCTTTGTGATGTGGTTTTACAATACAACACAACTGGATTATGAAGGCGTAATAGATGGCATTTTGTTTTTATACGTGTGATTCTTTACCCAAGAAAATCAAGAATACCAGAGTGATGCTCCCACACTTCATGCATTACAATGCAGTGCAAAACAAACCATCCAACCTACTATTGTGAAGGTTTAAACCTGTCTTTGGCCTCAGCATCGTGCACAGGGCTTTGGTTTTGATGTGTGGAGGACACTACACGATACCTATAACCAGAACTGATTTAGCTGCATCTGTATCTGAAGGGCTGTGCCGTGGCCACAACAGTATGTGTCACCCCCGGCAGCACTGGAACAGAAGGGAGGGGAGGTTACTGTCTCCAGACACACTTCCTTCCCTCCGCAGTGGATCTGCAGCCCCAGCTGCAACAGGAGTTGTGTTTTTAAGGCTAATCAACATCTATGTTTGAAATTTGGAAGTGATTTTTTTTTTCCCTAAGAAAAATAAAGTTACGACAAAATATGAGTGGTTTAGAGGAGTATATTTATTTCAATGAAGTAATAAATGGCAACATGTAATTAGTAGCTATTTAATTTTTCTTACTCTGTGCTGATGATTTGTTTCACTTCAAAAAGTAACAGATGTTTAGGAAAAGATAAACTTTTTAAGGCCCTCTATTGATATCATGATATCAAAAAATCAATTTGAATACTTTGGCAAAGCTAGTACTATTTTATGTTCTATCAGTTTTCTATTTTATCCTGTAATTTGATAATAATGATTTAACAATGTTAAACAAAATGTTTTGGTATTTCTGAATTTTAACATCAGTGTTAAAAATTCCAATTCAGATTTCAAATGCCAGAATATATTATGGTACGATGGTTTTTGCCCAGCCATTGACTTCATTAGTTAAAATCTTGTTCCACTGAATGTAAGAGAAGAAGAAGGTATATAAGCATGAAATTCCACTTGAGTCTGCATTTATCAAGGCTGCAAGAAATTTCTCTGCCACCTATTGTGTTACATTATCTTTAAATTATTCTAAATTAGGAATACATAAAAGATGAGATAGATTCTTTTAAAAAGACAAAAACAAGTTAATATGCTTTCAAAATTCCTGAGAGATTTCAGAAAACTGAATCTCAGATGGTGAAGACATACTACACTTCGCCAAACCATCAGAACTACAATAATGTAACAAGGCACAAAGTAACAGAGGTGGCAGTATAAAAGAAATATTTTTTTTTCAGTGTAGGATAATTCTCTACCATGCTAATTACATGATGTAGGAGATACTTTGATCAGGAATTTATTATGCTATTCAAATCATTCTGGGAGAGAAAAAAAAAAATCACATAAACTCTTCCAATTAGTTTGTTATTCATAATTTAGCATTTTTCTCCTATAGTTTATACATTACAATATCAAAGTATGCTATAAGGAGCCTAGGATCAGTTTCATTTTTATATAAATGTATGGTGTATATTAGACTCATTCTTTTGCTCTTTTACCACATCAGCACATCTGCCATATGATGTGACACCAGCCAGATGTTTGGATCCACTGATATGATTATGCAATTTTTCAAACACCAGGATCTGAATAACCTGAGGGACCTGACATTCTGGTGTAGAATTGGTTTACATTTTGTCCATTTCTTCAATGTCTTCTACCCTTTTAATCTTTCGGTTTCATTTTTGTTTGGTTTTTTTTTTTTTTTTTTTTTCCCTCTTCATAATTTAGCTGCCTTAGTGGCAGCAGCATTACAGGTAAGGGAAAATCACTTCTGAATAGTTTCTTTCTTTTCCTTCTCCTTTTGAGCGTGTACACACACATACACATAAAGGTCTTCTTAAGAAATATTTTCCGTAGTGGTCTACCAATAATAACACATTGCCATCTGCTGGCCATGTACAAAAATATATGGGGTTAGAAACAAAATGGGGGTGTGTTTGGTGCTGTAGATGTGTAATACCAAAACATTTAAGGAGTACTCTCTATGTCTGATTTTTATTTGTACTTATTTTGTGCAGAATGTCCTCAAGGTACATATGGGTACGGATGCCGGCAGATATGTGACTGTCTGAACAACTCAACCTGTGACCACATCACAGGAACTTGCTACTGCAGCCCTGGCTGGAAAGGGGCCAGGTGTGATCAAGGTAAAGTCTAGATGCAATGAAATTATTGTAATTGTTTTATATAAAAATTGGATTAAGCTATTAGAAGCTTAGATCTAAGCTATTAGATCACACATCTCTGTGTGATTCCTTAAGCTGATAAGGCATGTGTGTTAAAATAGTCCATTCTATTGAATTATATAAATTCCGTAGATTTTCTAAGTATTAGAAGACTCAGTTCTAGTTTATTGGAGCAGAGCACTCAACTGTAAATTGCATGGTTTTTTTTGCAATGCTGTACTATCCAAAGCTGCCAATAGAGCGTATGCTTTACCTGCTCTGTGCTTTTCCCTAGAAAATGTTCTGACTTTTACAACTCCATGAAAATATCTGCATGTATAAAGACGATGAATGCTTTTCCTGGCATTATTAGATACAGTTAAATTAGCAGAAAGACTTAGAAGTTAAATATTGTATTCTGCTTCTGAAACATATGCCTCTGAATTTATTATTTTTCATTTCTTCTTGCATTTCAGCTGGTGTAATTATAGTGGGAAACTTGAACAGTTTAAGCCGTACCAGTACTGCTATCCCTGCTGATTCTTATCAGATAGGGGCTATAGCAGGCATCATAATTCTTGTCCTGGTTGTGCTTTTCCTGCTAGTGCTGTTCATCATTTACAGACATAAGCAGAAAGGAAAAGAAACAAATATGCCTGCAGTGACCTATACCCCTGCCATGAGGGTCATCAATGCAGATTACACCATTTCAGGTAAGTGGCATTCAGAACAGGGTGAAGCTTTTTCCATCTCTTGACTTAGCTTTTTTAGCTGAGCTCTAAAGGGGTTCAGAACTTCCCCTAACAGGGCTTGGACGTGCATTTCATCTTTTTGCCTTAGTGAGGGCTAATGTGAGCAAGAACACATTCAATTTCAAATGGGTGTCTACAATTCTGCCTTGGAAGACTTCCTGGAAAGAGAAGGCACAGGATGGTTTCTCTCTTTAGGAATAGGAAGCCTGAGACACTGCTCTCAACTGCCTTTCACAGGAGAGCAGCCTCTGAGACCATGTGGACAGTGGTGATGGTCAACTGTCACACAAAACTGGTGGGGATGCTATAGGTCGACCTAGATGTTTACCTTTCAGCTATCAGAAGGAGTTCACTCAAATTCAGAAGAATGCTGCCCCAGAATCTACAGCTGCTTAGTTGCTTCTCCATCATAGTCTTTTAATCTCTGGTTTTGATTTTATGAAGGTGGCTTACCCTGGTAAAATGTGTTACTTGTAAGGAAAAAATGAACAGATACCTTGTTTTACAGTGTACCATTTTCCACCTTCATGTTTTTCTACATTAAACAGTGGAAGTAAGGGCATTTCTTTCCTCTGTGCTTATTTTTAAACAGAACTGGAAAGTGTGGCAAACTATGGTTGCTACTGAGACTTTACATTCAATGTGAACAGCTTGAATACAGAAAGACTGCTGTAGGTTTAATAAATTGGGAATTCATAGTTGCTGTGGCAAAACTCTGTAGAGAGGCAGGTAGCAGAGAGGTTTGAGTTTGAAACAAATGGAGGGAAGGAGCGATGTTCCTTAAATAACACAGGAGTTTTTCACCTATGAAAGTGCATGGAGTTGTGATGCAGTGGCTACATGAAACTTCAGGTAATGCTGTCTTTTGCACACAGCTATTAAGGAAGGCAGCAAGTAAAGAAGCTACCAGAAGCAGTTGTCAGAATCAAGAAAGATGTATCAGCAAAGGAGGTGGTGCTCTTGAAACACCAGAAAGTATTGCTGAGAACTTGATGGTAAAAGTGTTCATAACTAGGACAATGCTGTGACTACAGAGACAAAAGAGAGCAAGGGACCACAGCAGAAAGAGAAGTTAGAAGTAACTTTTGTGAATGCTCTTTGCTGAAAGCGAGGACATGACTAGTCAGTTACTGCTCTTTATCTATAATTTCTTTAAATTAATGCAAGTTCTTTAGATTTTTTTTTCCAATAAACTCTAAATCAGATTCTGTAGTCAGTGTAGCACTGTCAAAAACATATCCTAGAAAAGAAATCGGGATTCTTCCACATTTCTTAGGATATGTTGGTTTTATTTGTTCATTTTTCTTTCTTTTTCTTTTCAGAAACCATCCCTCACAGTAATGGTGGAAATGCTAACAGTCACTATTTCTCTAACCCTAGTTATCATACCCTAACTCAATGCACTACCCCACCTCACGTCAACAATATGGAAAGACTGACCCTGGCAAAGGTAAAGCATGAAATCTGGATGTTTCTGTGTAAATTAGTCTTTGGTTTATTTTCCTTTGTTCCCTGATGTTTCATGTTTGGTTTTATTTTTGCTTTCCCTGCTTATCACATAGAAATTCAGCAACTTCCATTCAGTTGCAGTTGCTATCACCTATCTTTCTTTGAAATAGGCAAAAAACAAGCAGCTGTTTGTGAACCTTAAAAATGTGGAACCTGGAAAACGAGGCACTGTCATGGACTACACAGGGACACTGCCTGCAGACTGGAAACATGGTGGCTACCTCAATGAACTTGGTAAGAAAGAGAAAAGGAGGAGAACATGAATGTTACTCATTGCATATAGGACTGGAAAGCACGGATATTTTCCTAGTCCTCCACTCAGGGTAATGCCAGGCCTGTCAGACTGTGTGAGGTTCGGGGTTATGGGTTTGACCTTCCTTTAAGGCAGTACCCTTAGAGATAAAAAAGCGATTCCATGTAAAGGAACAGTGAATCAGACAGTGGACTCTGAAGAAATGAGACTCGAAATATCTCATATTATTTTTATAAAAAGATTTGCTTATTAATTAGTTTCATTAAACAATGGGTATTAAACAATAAGGGCCTTTTTTGGCAAAATTACATATTCTTATTAAATAAATGACAGATATTGCATATATCCTTTTTCTTTTTAATCCCCAATAAATGGAATCAATGCTTTATAAAGCAGTTTCTCATCACCTGAGCTGCTTCAGATGTAAACTCTAGCAGCACCTTCCCAGCTAAGCCTCCTGTTTACTAAAAGACATGTCATTGTTTCCCAATCTCACAGATTCCAAAAGCAAATTGCACTGACCATATCTCTGACCAGTGAAAGCCTTAAAAGGGACTTTCGGTGCCACTAGACTTTAGATGATTTAATGACCTTACTTTCTGGTCCTTATCAGTATCAGAGTTTGGGAACAAGAACAACAGTATGCAACATTGCTATTTTACTGCTCATCCCCAGTCTTGGTCTAACTAAAATTCAGGCTCAAATCTGCGTTTTTTTAGAAAAGGGTATCAGTCATGTGCTCGATGTTCAACTTGACATTTTCTTAGAGCATTTGTACTAGCACTTAAGACTCCTAGAGATACTGGCTGTGGTTTTGTTTATAGAGATATCGTGTAGATAAAATGATTTTACTTTTTTGTAAGGGTTCTAGCATAGTACCAGAATACAACTGGATTAAAAAATTAATACTTCATAATATCAATAAAAGCTATTTGAATGTATTAGTAACCATGTAAGTACCAGATCCCTGAAGACTGTTGTCAGCATTACTGATTGCTTATGCTTATATTGGGATTTATATGGAGAGAAATCTGTTGCTAACAGATAATTGCAAAGATTGGGCATTTGGTGTTTAGGCCATTCCTGCAGATGAAGGGACTGGAACAGAGTGACCTTGGACAACACAATGGAGTGATTAACTTTGGAAGCAAAGAACCAAGAATTGGAGTGAACTTTGCATACCCTGAGATTTTTACCTTTCTGGTAGATACAGTCTATGCAAACCAAAAATACACTTTAATCAAGCAGCAATTATTAGGCTCATTCAAGAGTAACTGAGGGAAATGTAATAGCCTGTGACATATGTGAAGTCAAACTAGATAATTTAATGGTCCCGTATGACCTTAACCCACTGTTGTGTTCAGGAAGCTGCTGTTTGAAGGTGTGCAAGCAAATAGCAAGAATGCTTCTGTAACTCTGTTTCACAGTGTGGATAAGAAAACTATTCAGCTAAGGTAGAAATTAGTCCCAAAGCATTTTTTAAAGCTTTAGAAGCTGTTATCCAGTCACTTTTCTTTGATTTTAAAACTATTGGTTTTCATATAATTTTTCTCAGGTGCTTTTGGACTTGAGAGGGGATATTTGGGAAAGTCCCTGAAAGGTGAGTTTATTTTCTGATGCATTTATGTGAAATGACGTAGACATTCAGTTTACTCTTCTAAATTAGCTTCAGCTTCTGTGTGAAGAGACTGTAAAATAATTTTGGACTAAATTATTCCTAGACACTGAATCAATGCTTGAAGTTTTTTTGGTTTTTTTTTTTTTTTTTTCCTGGGGGGTGGTGTGTAAAAAAAAAATCAACCAAAACCAAAAGCAAGCCTTTCCAAGTCCCCTATGTGTCACATACATGAAATGTTTCTGTAATGATTGAGTCATGAAATGGCTCTATTCTAAACAACAGAAGGGGGGGTGGCCCTTGAATTCACACAGTTAAGGGTGCATCCTGCCTCTTACATGCAAGCTGTGAAAGGCTTTTAAAGGAGAGATAATTCCTCTTGCAAATGGTGTAGTCAATGTAGGACTGCATGACTGTAAGCCTACAGTATTTCATCATGTTTACTGCAGGCCTTTGGAAAGGATATAAAAACATGAATGCACAAAGGGGAAAAAAAGGCTTCAGAAATTCAGGGTAGTAATGATGTTTTGATCTTTGAACTTTATATTAGACCATACTGGTGTGTGTGCCACTGTTTCTGTTGTATGCCAAATCGTGCCAAGGGTCACTGGAATGCCTGGATATCCAAACAATGAAAAAATCTTAGCTAAGTCCATAAAAATAATGAGTTAAATATGTAGACAAAAGCAGCTGGTTTGTTACCTTGTGATATAATACAGGTCAATTTAGCTGAAGGAACAATTTATTATACCTGACATTTCCTGCTTTTGGAGGATTAGGGGAAGCCCAATTTAAAATATCTAAAGGAGTCACAAAGTTATGAGCACCTATCCACTGACAGCTTCACCAAGGTCAGTCTCATGATGGATGTTCAGAGTTGTGAAAAAGCTGAGAAAGTCTCAGTTATGAAGCTTAACTAATATAGCATATCACAAAACAACACAGAGAACAAAGTACAAGGATACCACAAAATCTCTTCCCAGCATAAGAAAATACTTCTCTTAAATTACAGTTATTTGTCTTTCAGTTAAATCATGATACATCAAGCCACCTGACGTTTCATTTTCAGTTCTATGTGCGTATTACAGGAATTTATAAGAATTGTATGCTCTTTCAGTGTGGCTGCATGCTCAAACTTCGCAGCAAACAGGCCAATCCTAAAAGTCACCATTTGCCTAGACATTATTACTGGGAACAGTCTTAGATCACTTATCCTGACTTCAGCACTTAGAAAGGCAGAAAGTATTCTGAAGTGCCTATTAAAAACCAACTCTACGTATTATCTGTATTCAATACTAGTTGCTATTTTAACCAGAATTGAAGGTGCTCGGACTTTGCAACAGGAATTTGTATTTACCATAGCAAGATCAGGTCGATAAAAGAGCCTGTAAAGCAGGTGCTGTAAAGCACCAGTAGAGGTGCTTTTGTTAATTGCTGTATAACAATTTTGAAGTATTATGACTGATTCAATTTAAATATTCATTTTTGAGTGACTTTTTAGAACTCAAAATTAAAGAATGCCCTGATTTGTAGCAATGTCCATATTATGTAGCGTGCTTGAGAGAGCAATGTATTTTCCTTTTTGCAGATCTAGTGAAGAACTCAGAATACAATTTAAGTAATTGCTCATTAAGTAGTTCTGAGAACCCATATGCTACTAGAAAAGACCCACCAGCTCTTGTACCAAAAAGTTCAGAATGCGGATGTGTTGAAATGAAGTCCCCAGCACACAAGGGGGGTGCCCAGCTGAGATTGCCAGCTCTGCTTCAGCCAGTAAGAACATTTATGAAGTTGGCACGTACAAAATCTACTCCTAGATGTTGAAGGTTAAAAAATAAAGAGCACAAGATTTTTTTACTTTGAGTCAGTTTAATCAAAGAAAAAAAAAAGGATGATGTGTTCAGATTTCCTTTCCTGCTCAAAAACTACAACAACAATCTCATTATTTTTGAGATAAATGGTGTAATCCACAAGAACAGAGTATGAAACACCTTCAAGTCTGTTCTATAACCTATAGGTACCTCTGAATTTACCTGGTTTGAAAGCTTTTCTTTAAACAACAGCCTAAAATACGCTTAGCATTTGATTACAATACAATTCAACTCTGGATTAGGCTTTTAAGTAATGAACGCAACAGTACATGCATGGGAGAAATCAAAAAGATTTGTTTCCTTTTCTTGATCAGAAGATTTTCCTTTTCTTTACCCACAGACATGGTATTTCATTGATATGGGTCCTATCTGATTGATTACTTTATTTCTGTAGCTACAGAAAACTTTGGGGTCTTGTGGAACTGTACTTATCCTAATGGCATCTGGACTGGTATAAAGTGTATGTCACATACTAGTGCATAACATTTTCCTTTTTTGTCACCAATTAGAGATTCCTCTGAAATCCATCAACATCCCCATTGTGTTTCTAAGGATTTTTATAAAACCTTGATTAAAAGCGCCAGTTATGCACATTTATATTTTTTTTCTTTGTCAAGACACAAAGAACAGATGCTGATCCTCTTGCTTCTGTCAGTAACTGTACCCATGGCAGGTCCCTGCTGCAAGCCCAGAGGTGTAATTTAGCATAAAGCCAAAACACCCTAACATCAATCTTTGGTTTTACACCTGTGTTTCAGGACTCAGCAGGACAAGGAATCTTTATATTGAAGCAGAAAGGAGAGGATACTTTGTAATGCAAGCTGAAATAAAATACAGAGTTTGCCTTCTGTTTGCTGCTTCTAGTGCTGAATGTACGTGCTCTCTTTTATCACAGAACCTACTGTGAGCGTTGTCCAGGGAGCCTTCAGCAGCAGCGGACGTTTCAGCCAGGATCCATATGATCTTCCAAAAAACAGCCATATTCCATGTCATTATGACTTGCTACCAGTTCGAGATAGCCCCACATCCTCTACGAAGGAGATCAGTGGTGAATGACTCCAAAAGCTGATAAGGGAGCACAGTGGGACTTTTTTAAGGGGCAAAGTGGCATGGTTGTGCTCCTTCCTCTAGTTTACCACCATGTTTGGCTCCTAATCTGGCGAGCAGACGATTGCTGTACATTAAACAGAATCTCAACAGGAGGTTTGTATTCTGTATAAAAGTGACAGATGGACAAATGCCACACTCTGGGGATCCTGATCATTCTTTTTTTCATGGCAGTAAATTTTATAGAAACAGGTATGCAATACATTTATACTGTAATATACTGGCTTAAAAACATTAGTTTGCAGATCAGTTTTGATAACATCCCATTTCAGCGACTTTCAATATAGACTTCATATTTGTCATGTTTCAGAGTAGAAATACTCCCAGGACAGTGCAATCTACCAAATACCACTTCATACAGATGATCTGATTCACAAGTTATGTAGAAGATAAACTGGCTTGCCAAATTTTATCTTCTGTTCTGATCTTTAGTCAAGACATAAAGAATTAAGATCTGATGGGGATAAATAAGGACAATACTGCAGTTTGGAAAATCCATCATCAGGCTTCTTTTGTCCATTATTTGTGGTGGGCAAACCTTGCTTGAATAGTTTTGGAGATAAAAGCATTGCATACATCAATATTATATGATGCCTCAAGATCTCTTGTTACTTCAGACCCAGCAGCAGTCTGCAACAAATCCTTTGCTGCCGTTCAGCTGCATATGTTGCAATACTGACCACTATTTCTGCCATACACAACTAATAATCCATAACATATCAATAATTACTTCATAAAATATGTAAATTGAATCAGTTTATTTTTGTCACCGTGGACTGGTTATGTAAGGAGTGGACAAAGGTGATGACTGCTGTAAATCTTAACTTCAAGGAAAGGTTTACATTTTATAAACAGGTAGTAATAATGACTGTAATATAGAATAAAAAATAGTAAAGTGTTCTGATGGATTTTTTTTCTTAGAAATAACTAAGCAATCTCTGTGCATACTTGCTAAAAATGCACCTTTTCTTTTCTATAGTTACTGTAGGAAAACACATGCTTAAGCTGGTCTTTTGCATTGCTAATATTGTGACACATGTATCTCCCATTCTTCATTAACTTTTGTCTCCATTTTTATGCTGCGTGTCTGTGTTTCTAGTGATCTAGCTTGTAATTGCAAAAATATTCTACTGTGTATCCATTTCTTTTGTATTTTTGCCAACTGGCCTTTATTTTGTCTGGTTAAAGGAACCTCTGGGCAGAAGGAGAGGACTGAAGAGTGAGTTCATGTCAAACTGATGCCTATCAACCAGAGAGGGTTAGATAATACAGAATAGTTGTATTTAATGAATCACTTGGGAAAAAAAATCAAGGTATTTTTGTTGAGGATAATAATAAGAATGCAGAATAAAAGTAAAAAACAGTCCCTCTTTAAAATTCAGCTTACTCTATTGACTATATGAATGGAGACCATCTTTCCAAAAGGCTTCATTCTCTCCCTCCAAACAAAAAATCTGTTATGAACAGTGCAATTCAGTGGAAATTAAATTTGCCAAGGTACCCATCCATTGAAGCAAAATTGTCTCCCAAGCACGTCAACCTAAAAATAAAACGGTTGATACAGACTGGACATTCTCTTCCAGTGGTAAGTTACCTTTATAAGCCTAAAAGTGATATGGCAGTACTGCTTTCAGCTGCGGTTGCTGTCAGTGATGCTGCTTGCTAACATGCTCGTAACATCCCCCCAGCAGGCTTTTCCACTCTGCCCGGGTGGTAATGCCATAGCTGCTTCCTCACAAGCCCTTGTTAGAAGGGTTGGCATATTCCTGATTGAGGTGGAAAAGATGCAGGTGGGTACATTGAGTGGCACACAGTGGGCAGCGCTAGTCCTTTCTTCTTTCTCTGTGGGGTTCACATTTTGGCACATGAGACCTGTGATACACTGTAAGGATGTGGAGGGCAGTCAATAGGTCAAGAGTCTGGTGTATGTGCTTTCCGGCTTAGCACAGGGAGGATCGTGACCACTTATGTCTTTACCTATGGACTGCAATACAGTCTGAGACAAATTATCACTGTTGTGACAGCCTTTGGACTACCAAATGCAACAGAGGATCAACTGGAAGAAAAACTGAAAAAAACTTTCAGAGATTTTTTTTTTTTAAAGGAACCCCAGAGCTGAAATGGAAATAAAATTTGGTTTTATGTGTTGTCACTGAATTGGTGATAAATGAGAGATCTGCATCCAAACTGTCATTGTGGATGTGCCTAAGCCTGAGAATGTATATGCCTTTATGAAACGCCCCGTACACGCTTGGTTCTCACTGGCCATGGGCACTGGCAGTTCTCCAATTCCCTGGGCATTTCCTGTACATCCTTGGAATAAATAATTTGATTGTCTTTGGATTTTGCAAGTACAGAAATTAACTACTGGATTTCAAAAGCCAGTTACCATTTAATCCCTCCATAAGACAAAGTATTGATTTGGTTTGTGTGCAAATAGAGAACATGTAGAGCTATTGGTATATACATGTGTTTTGTACTGTGTGAAATACTTTGAAATAAAACCTTTCTTCTCTTAAGTCATGAATGGCAAATGCCGTATTTAGCAATTGTGAGCTCACAAAAATTTATTTTCTTACTGTGTGTAAAATTTGGACACCATCGGGTAAATTAATAATCATAATATAAACAGTTTTTATACAAAAAAAGTGAAAAGCTGAATAAATTATAGTTGGTTGAAAATTTCCAGTATGTCATAAATCCTCAATTGATATAATCAGCCAAATATTCATGAAAAAAGATGAGTTTCATGAAAAAAAAAGATTTTATCTATTCTGTATGTTCTAAATATACGCATTACCAAAGTCTTCCTTTCTATATATGGATAAAACTCCTTCTGTGTACAGCATAAGCAATGTCTGCATATATCTGAGCTTGCAATACATATAGGTCAAGTAAATGACTTGGGAATTTACTTCAGTGAATGATCATTGATAGACACCCAGAAAACAGATTGCCTGCAGGGGCAATACATTCTTGTTAAACGATAGCCGTGTATCATTCCAGAGGAAAAAGGGCACATGGGACTTGCATTAGCAATCCTGCTGTCTCCTGCCTGGCTAGGGAGTCTTGCTGTGGACTACACACTGCTGTCAATTTAAAAGACCCCCAACTTGATCCTCATGACTGTCACATAGCCTTTTTGTAGATCCCAGTGTGCTCTTCAGAGAACTTCAGTATTTCAGAACATACATACATATACTATGATGGGGACTTAATGAGTAATGATAAAACAATTTTAGTAGACACCATCTGCTTAGAGAATTGGCTTCACCATAGACGTGAATGGAAAGAGATGCCTTGCCTCCTTACATTCACATTGCAATAGTGAGAAATACAGCATTGAAAATGGAGACAACTCTCCGCTAGCAAGATGTTCTCAGTTTAATAAAGTGAAAAAGCTACACAAATAGCTGATTTTAAAGCAAGTAGTGAGTTCAAAACTTTAGGTTTTCAATACTCTAGGCATATTAATTCCAGTCATGTAGAAGCATAATGGACCTCATGGCTTTTTACTGTATCAAAGGTTTTTAATCACAGCACAATGTTATAAAAAAACCCAACAGTCCTTATCTTGATCTACACAGAGAACTCCCATTAATTTTAATTGGAGATGCACATGCAGATGATAGGGGTAAGAACATTTCATTGTACTCATTCTTTCCTCTGAGACAATCTGCAAAGTCAAGTTAATATTGAAGTTAGGATAAAACAAAATTAAAAGTGAGGAATGTGTTATTTAAATTATTTTGGATTTTCACGAAACTGTAACTACAGTTTAATTTTTATTAGATATGTGTCCAAATAATAATCCTTATACTGAAGCTCTAAAGTCCAGACTAAAGAACACAGAGCTAATTTTGACAAAAATGCTTTATATTAAAGATTGTATTTGTAGTAGTGTAAATGACTGAAAAAAAATCAGTGCATGTTAATTAACTACTGTACAAAAAATCTTGCCATTTAGTACACTCATATTAGCACTAGGGCACTGAACGTAACTCTTTTATCTTCAGATTTTATCCCATAAGACACGACTTTGATATGATTGAACTGTAATATATTTTTAAAGAAAACCTGTCAAGTACGACTGGCTTTTTTTCTTAGCTGTAACAAAAAAGTGTTTTGTTGTGAAAATATATCTATTTTCCAAAGATGACTGATATTCATCATTCTGCCCTTTGCTACCATCTATTTCACTTCAAATACATTTAGGTTAATTTAATAAAGCTTCTAACGTAAGATGGGAAATACCTTCAAATTCTTTCCTTTGTTTTTCATTTGCTTAGGATAAATCTTGAAAAAGCATGGGAAATACAAAAAATGTTGTCCTTGCCTGTACTGGACCAGCAAGTAATGTATTTAATTTTCCAGTTTCCAGAAAGCAAGTAGTATATGAGGTGCTTTGTGGAAAATCAAGACTAATTTTAAACTGCTGAACTTTGATTACTCTCTGTTCCTACAGGAATTAATTTTGTAACTGAGGCTGTCTTTCAAGCCTCCAACTAGAATGCATAGAGCTTCAACCTTCAGAAAAATGGTAAATGTGTTATGAAAAGCAAGGCATTTCCCTTTTTAGTAGGATAGTAGCCTTTGATTAACCATTAAAAATTGAGTCACCAAAGTAGAAACATCATAAAATGGCCAAACATCTTATAACTTCAGATTTCTAATACTTATCTATTAAGATAAAACTAAAGCTAAGCCAATAAAGGCCTTGAGACTCTACACAGTGTCTTGGTGTCAATAGCCCTCATCCCCACCTCTACTGGGGATGAAGCTGAGTGTTTATGGGTGGGGACAAAAGGGAAGGCTAACAGGGGTGATCTTGTGCTGGAAGTCTGCTATACTCCACCCAACCAGGTGGAGAGGTGGTTCACAGAATCACAGAATCACAGAATGGTTTGGGTTGGAAGGCACCTTAGAAATCATCTAGTTCCAACCCCCCTGCCATGGGCAGGGACACCTCCCACGAGAGCAGGTTGCTCAAAGCCCCATCCAGCCTGGCCTCGAACACTTCCAGGGATGGGGCATCCATGACTTCTCTGGGTAACCTGTTCCAGGGCCTCACCACCCTCACTNNTCCCTCTCTGGCTCTCCTATCTGAAGGCTCCCTTCAGATATTGCAAGGCCGTTATGAGGTCTCCCTGGAGCCTTCTCTTCTCCAGGGTGAACAAGCCTAGCTCTCTCCGCCTGTCCTCGTAGGCGGAGGTGCTCCATCCCTCTGATCACCTTCGTGGCCCTCCGCTGGACCCGTTCCAAAAGATCCATGTCCTTCCTGTGTTGAGGACTCCAAAGCTGGACACAGTACTCCAGGGGGCGGGTCTCGTGAGCGCAGAGGAGAGGGGCAGAATCACCTCCCCTGACCTGCTGGCCACACTTCTCTTGATGCAGCCCAGGATGCCGTTGGCTTTCTGGGCTGCCAGTGCACNNCCCACCTCTGTCACTTTCTACCCCTTTTGCCTGGGGCTACGTTCACTCTTCCCTGGGTAGGGAAGCAATGGAACCAGCTTCCTGCAGAGATGCTCTTTAGCTCATTGACATTTAGACTGTCAATGCCTAAAAATGAGGCATTTGGACAATGGGCTTTAGAATAGGTGTTGAATTTTCGTCAGCTCTAGAATGAGACCATTGGAGTTTGGATTGTTGGAGCTCCCTTCCCACTGTAACTGTTCTATTCTACACCAGTCCATTCCATTCAGCTTTCCTTAGCCTACAGCAGCATGTGAAGAGTATTGCCACGGAACTGTAGGATCTCTGTGTCATCTGACAGGGCACCTGGGAGGATCCCAGCTACATGGTGCCACATCTCCACCAGTTCTGTTACAGCTCCATCCTGCGGTGGGTTCAGAGGAAGCCTGCTTGCCCTCTCTGCCAGACAAGCTCCAGTACTTTGCACATCACTCTTTGCAGGACACAGTGCCACGTGCCAAGAAAGCTATGGGGGAGAGAAGATATGTTGCAAGGGACGGCAGCATGAGTCAGCCACCCTAGGCAGGGCTGGTGACAGCAGCAGCAGACTCCCAGTACCCCATCTCCCTGGCAGACATCAAAAAGGCAACCTATGTTGCCTAGTGCATGTGCTGCTTCTGCTCTGCATGCATCTGCCAGGGCGCCAGGGGGACAGAGACCTGCCCAGTCTGCAGCCAGACTTACAGGCAGCTGCTGCACTCGGTGCGAGGGGACAACCATGAAGAAGGCCCGCAGAGAGCCCCTGCAGTGGGGAGACACAGGGAATGGTCTCCTGGGGAGCCTCCAAAAAGGAAGGACAGACACCTCACTGGCAGCACTAGAACACCACCCCAGGCACTATTGAAAGTACCACTGGGCCAGCAGCTGGGAATTGTGCCAGCCCTCAAGGGCTCTTGGTTCTCAAAGTCTAATATGCAGAAAAAGAAGAGGCAGTAGAGGCTTTTGTTAGCCTTCGTCTTTAGTACTGATGATAGCCCTTGGGGTGCCCAGTCTACTGATTTAAGGACCACAATTGTGCCAACAATGACTTTCCATTTGTGGAACCTGCAATTGTGATGGGGTGGTTGTACCTGCTCAGTATTCCTAAGGCCACAGGCCCTGACAGGATTCAGCCCAGAGCACTGAAGGAGCTAGTGGACGTTACAGCAGGACCCCTCTCAATCCTCAACTAAGGCTCTTGGGAGTCTGGGGCTCCCCACTGACCTGGAGCTTAAACAACATCCATTAGGAATGGGTTATCATGGAAGGATTTAATACAAATGTAACTAAAATATACTTTAAATTTCCATCATTAGAAATCTAGAAAATACTGCCAGGTGACTTGTTAAGGCTGCAAAATTGAAGTCCATGATGTACTGTTCCCTTACATCTGGCAAGAGAAATAAGGCCCAGGGGCTCTAGATATCCCTGCAGTTGGTGATCTGCGCAGGTGTGACTATGAGAGACGCACAACGATGGCGCGGGGCGGAGAAGGAATCTCTTCCCGGCGCTAGGCGGATCTCCTCGGCCCGCCCTGCCTTGCCGCCGAGCCGCCCGCCCGTGAACGTGGCAGAGGAGCCGCCCTGCTCCCCGCTGCCGCCATTTTGTGTTCAGTCAGCCAGGAGCAGGCCGGGACAGCAGCCCGCCCGCCCAGGGCAGAGGGCGCCAGGCAGCGCCGCCGGAGACGTGGCAGCGCGGGGCGGGGACGTCGCGGCGCCGCTCCGGCTGCTGGGAGCTGTAGTCGGCGGCTGAGCCGGTAGGTGCCTCCGTTAATCGTCGGCGGTGCCCAGGGAGCGGCTTCCCCGCCGGGCAACCGCAGCCGGGCGGACCGCGGCGGTGCCCAGGGAGCGGCGGGCTCTGCCGCTCGGGCTCGGTGAGGCGGCGTGTCGTGGCGGGCTGAGGGGACGCGTTGGCACCCGTCGTCCCCGGCGGCGGGGAGGGAGTGGCTGGAGGGCTGGGCGAGGCAGGGCCGCGTCCGTGTCTGTGTCTCGCAGCGGTGGCTTCCCTGCGCTCCTGGGCTGCGGCTGAGGCCGTTGGGGCCTGAAGCGGCTTGGACAGGTCTGGAGATCGGGGCGGCGGGGCGGGTGGGGGAGGGAGTTGGGTTTGCCGGCGGCGGGTGGGTGCCGGTGGGGTCGGCGCTGCTCCGCCCGACCTAGGCCGCTCTGCTCTGTCGGCCCGTCAGCGCGGCTGCCGGCCCGAGTGCATGCCTTTGCCCCTGTGTTCTCCCTGGGCCCAGCCCCTGCAGCCTCCCGAACCTCCCGCCCGGCACACCTGGGACTGCAGCGTGTCGGCCTCTCACCGGGCTTAGCCCTGGAGAGCAGCCAGGGGCCTTACCCTGATATGGGCGCTCTAGCTTGGTCCTCTTGATCTGACTGTCTTGTTTTAAAGGGCAGCAGTGGCTCCTGTCCTCCCTGATGCTAGGAGCTTGCTTTGGGGCTAGTTAGGCGTGGGTGATGAGCTGTCAATGCTGGTCAGAGTCCTTACAGCAGTCCCAGCTATAAGGACTTGCTGCCTCAGCAACCGGTGATGTTGGGAGCACACGCTGGGACCAGCACATCATAGAATTTCCAGCTCGCTGGTCCTGGCGCCTTGCTCAGTGACGTATATTTTTCTGCTTTTGTGAGTCATGCAGCCAGCAACCACGCTTCCTCTGAGCAATGTGCGAGGAGTTTGGATGCCTGGCCTCAGGGCTGCACTTTCCAGCCTTGCAGCTAGGGATGGAAATGCTTGTCCTGTGTGGCTTCAGTTTCAGTTGGTCTGATTGACAGTGGAAATCCTCAGCCTCGAGGGTCTGTCAGTATTTGATAGAAGTGATGCTTTAGGAGGGTTACTAGCTATTATAATGTCTCTGGAGACATTGTTGAGGGGATTTGCCTTTTATTTATATGATCTATTTGTTTCTATTGTTACATGCAAGAAGCACTATTTCTTATGGGGAAAAACTCTGAAAGTGCTGCAGCTATTTCATCACATCATATGATTAACTACTGGTGAAAATAGGTAGGATGTATGTGGCTTTGTTTAGCTGTTTCTTTGATGATTTTAATGTAGTGATATGTAACAGGGTATACCAGATAAGTAGTTCTGTGGTCATCAGTAATGTAGAACTAGGTGATCCATGGAGCTACATGAGTTTTGTGATACGTAAAAATAAGTATTTGAAAATAATGGATCTGGAACATGGAACAAAGACCAAGGGTTAGCAATGGCACTAAGAATGTGGAAAACTAAATAATTCTCAGATTCGGAATTTTTTATAAAAGTGGAACTTCTTTATGGTATCTATGTACTACTGCAGTTCTGTCTGCAGTAATCATAGAATCGTTTGAGTTGAAAGAGACCTTAAAGATCATCGAGTTCCAACCCCCGTGCCATGGGCAGGGACACCTCCCGCTAGAGCAAGGGCAACCCCTTCTGGCATGCATGATGTTTTGAGCTATATTGGTACTGTATTAGGTCTGAGGTGTACTCGGTTCTGCTTGATGAACAGACCTTTTTTATTGTTGTTAAAATGTATAAAAGTGGTGCTGGTGTTGTGATTAACATTATTTATGCTATGAATATAAAACAGGTGTAAGAGAATTGTGTGGGTTTGTTGGTTGGGGTTTTTTTGTGGGTTTTGTTTGTTTGTTTGTTTGTTTTGTTTGTTTGTTTTCCTGATTACCTGTCTTTAAGGCTTTGGACTTTATAGCAAGTAATCAGTGATTAAACAGACGATCCCTCTATGCCCTTCCTTTGGCTTCAGCGAGGTTTTTTATGTACTCTGGGACCTGCATGCATTTAACAAACCAGAGTCTGAAGGAAGTTTTATCCTTCACTTAGTGCTCTCTTTTTCTAAAATGGAGTAAACCAATGTGAGAGATTTTCTCAGCTGAAAAGTTACTATACTAATAATTCAACTCTTTTTTTAAAAAAAAGTTTTGTCTTTTTGATTGACATCAGCTTTACTCCATTTTTTATAACTGAAGGTTTTTCTTTTTTAATATTCTTTCTTTCTTAGTAATTCTGTTTTTAATCTCTCCTGTTGGCATCTGTCTGAGTTCTTGGGCTTTTTTTTTTCCCTTTGACTTCTCTCCTATTGAATAGAGGTATGTTGTATGTATCTGTGAATTTGCCTATTAATGCAACCTAGGATGTAACATTTTATTTAAAGAAGTTGTTGCAGTGGGAGTGGCTTTAAACAATTGGATTTGTTCAAATAAGTAAGTAAATGACTGCGCCTTATTCTGGATGGTTGTCAGAATGTGCTTAGCCATTAACAGTATGTGTAAACAGTACTGTTCCACACACTTAATTTAAAAAGCTAGACCTCTTATGATTAAAGATGAGAAGTTTAGTAGGATTTGAATTTAGTATTCCAGCTGTGTTCTTGTTTCATTTTAGGCTCCGTTTAGAGAATAGTTCTGCCTATTAGGGTTCTTAAATATGTCATCGGTTCTTTTTTTTATTAGCAGGAGCATCTACTGAAGTACAAGAAGGGGTTAAATAAGGATGACTGAAAATGTGGCCTCATTATAAACTCTGAAGTATGATGATTTCTATCTAATGTGGTTTTATCCATATGAAATTTTCTAATCTCCATTTGTAAGTAACCTTATCATTAACTGTGAATTTCTGTATTTTAAAGTAATGACCTGAAGCATGCTTTTGAAGTATGGTTAAGTTGTTAAGATTATTCCAAAATATTAGTGCAAATGTAATTACATCCCATTAAACTTAAGTCAAAAGATGAGTGATTAACCAGTTCAGCCTTTCAGTCTCTAAGTCAAATAATTTAATACCTGCTGCTTTTAATACAAGTCCTATTGAAATTTTCAGTCATCACTTTATCCTCATTTTCCCTTCATTGTACGCGGGCCTTGCATTTGGCAGTTACATTAATAGCTGAGATGTGGCTTTAGGTTAAGATTCAGCTGTTGATAATAGTTATCAGTCAACTAAGGATAACTTTGTGGGTGTACTATCTTTTCTTTGTGTAACGTGGGGGTTTTAACATCATCCCTGTAGTTTCTTCATTAGTACTGACAAGGGCTATTTCATAACCAAATATTTGGTGGAAGCCTAACAAAATTCATGCTTTTTTTTCTTAAAGGATTTTTTTTAAGGATGGCTGGCCACTGGGAATGTGGGGTTTTTCAGTTTTTTCTGTATTTCTCCTTTCCATATCCCTTCTTTTGTATAAGCATAAGACTAGCTTTTCTTCTAGCTAAGATTATAAAATTTATAAAATCACTTTATGATCACAGATCACTAGATGGCAGTACATCTATTATTTTCATGTAATTGCATATGCTTCAATTTCCCTCAGAGTTGTCTCAGAGTTTCTCATTTGTCTTTTCGATTTAGTAATACAAAATGTTCTAATTGGCAAGAACTCATTTCTTAAGATGTTAGGTTGAATTTGCATCCACTGCTTGCTGCAAATTAAGTGTTTGTGGACTGTGAAAAATTATTACTTTTTTTTTTTTTTTTTAGTCAATGAAAAGACAGTCCGCTTCTACATCCAGCAGTCATTCAGGATTAGTAGGCTGACGTTACTGGGGAAGCTTGCCTGCAGCTTGCCTAAAGAAAGTTGGGGAAACTTCATTGAGGACTGGGCACTGTTAAAGTCTGTGGATTGCTTGGGTTTGGGTTTGTGTCACCCCAATGCTTTCTAATTTTTCACAAAAAAATTGGTTTCAATTAGACTATTTAGATTCAAGTGTTAAACCATCCTGTAGGTGTGTTAAATCCTGTAGGATCAGTTTTAATTATATGTAGTGCTGAATTCTTTCAATGTGATGAGCTATTAGCTTCCAATTACACCTATTGTACGTTTTGCTTTCTTTTGTGTTACTACTTGCTCCCATGCCTTATCTTTTTCCTCATCCTTATCTTTTTTAATTATGGGTAAGCTAAAGGAAAAAAGGAGCATTTAGGCTTTGGTTCTCTAGTTGGCATGGGGGTAGGTAGGTGAAAAGGAGAAGAGCGACAGAAAAAGTTGAGTAGGAGGAAAACATGATCAGTTATCGTGATTCTACATTATGTGAGAGAACAAAGGAATTTGTCTGCTCTTCTAGCAAAAAGTATGGTGAAGTCTTCTTTTCATGGCTAGTGGCAAAACTCCAGTTGATTATAGTGCATAATATATGAAAGAGTATGGGATACATTAGTCTCAAAGGATAAAATATAAGATAGAATAGAAGGGAGATAGCAATATGCTTCTGACTGGGAATCACTCTGCATGTATCCAGCTTACTGGGACACATTCCAGGTCCAGGTATGCACCCCTAGGCAAAATTCAAGGACATAGCCATAAACCCTTCAGCTGTCAGGGTTCCCCTCTCAAGCTTCTATCTCTTGGCCATGCTGGATTTGCAGATGATTGCATTTCCCAGAGAGACTTGCAAGTCAGAGGAGAAAATGTGGAGTTAGATTTTGGCTTTTTTTAAATTCAGATTTTAAGCCAGTTCTATGTGGTTTTTTATCATTGTATTTCAGCAACAGACTCATAATTTTTGCAAGTTTGGGATTTCTGGTTCCGTTTAATGTTTGCCTTAACATTTCTTCCTGTAAAGTTAATAGAGAAAAGTTAGTAGAGAGTTATTTACATTTCTACTAATTCCTAAATTTCCTGATGTCACTTAGGTTAATTTTCAGGGGGTTTTTCACTCCATCTCCACAACTTTAATAGCTTTGTGAAGCATTGAAAAAGCTTTGCATGGAGTTTTGAAAAGCTGCTCAGTAGATTTTTTCAGTCAATTTCCATAGCCTTGGTATTTATTTTAAGTAATAAGCACCTCAGCAGTTTTTAATCATGGCACTAGGTGAAATCAAGCAGCAGATTAGAAGAGCCTTGGTGAAATAAAATGTTTCTAGGAGGCTTTGGTCAGTGATTACTTGAGTTGCACAATGGAAAATTCTTTCTTGCCTTGCAGTGTGTAATTGGAAGAAGAAGGTCTTTAGAAATACTTGTATGAGGGGGAATGTAAACTCCTGTAGCTTGATTAAAAGACAAAACCCTAATATTGCAATTTTTTCTGCTTAGTGATGTTTAACCGAAGACTGTGCAGCTCCTTTCTACAGGATGATATTCAAGGACAGTCTGTTCCACACCAGGCAGTTACTGACCCTTCCATCCCATCTGAGGACAAACTTTTAAATGAATTGAAGAGGTACTCAGAACCTAAAATCCCTCTCTCATGAGAGTTATCATGAAAACTGCTGCACATAAACCACATCTACTTGCTTTCTGAGGCTGGGCTGAAATGTTTAATCTTGAATAGCTTGTGCAAAGCATACTGGTTTGTCAGAGGGATTGTAATTTTTCTTATGTGATTTTGATGCCTTTATTTGTTTTTGAGACTCTTTGTAAGCCTGTCAAGACTAACACTGACATCTGACTTTTTGGATTTTTCAGTTTGGTGATAATAGTAATTTTTCCTCCATGTTAAACTTAATAGTTGTGTATGCATTTAAAACAACAATTAAGGTTGTGGTTTTCTTGGTTTGTTTTTTTTAAGAGGAAAAGCCCTGTATTTTTGTAGGTAGAATTCTTTTATATTCAGATGGGTATTCTAACTTAACATCCTTTTTTTAAGGGAGGAGGCCGGGGTTTTTGTTAGCTGCTTGTGCACCAAAGAACAAAAATCTCCAGGTCTTAATGAGTGTCTTAATTTTTTTCCCCTCTCCTTTTCTTCTCCAAAGGCCTTTTACATTAATTTAAGATTTTAAAATAAACATATAGCTTTACTTTTTCAGAAGTGGTATTTTTAAAAGGTTTACTCAAAGATGTTAAAAGATACTTCCAGCATAATACAGCCTTCAAAATAAAAGGCAAATTTTTCAGTTATTTTCATTTTTCATAGTGTCACCAGAGCAGTATGTTGCTTGGATTTCACAGGAGCTGTTTGTACCAGAAATCTTGTTCAGTGTAATTTAATTTCAGTGTAATTTTACTCATGTTGGAAGTGAATTTCAGCTGGTGTGATTTGGCTTTTGTGGAGGTTTATTTAGCTTACCCCAAAACTCTTCTGCTTTCAAGAAGACAAGGTCTTGCTTAGAGTTTAAGTGGCAGAGTCAGGACTCCTGGGCTGTTGCTGGCTGTGCCACTGTTCCTGGTGTTCAGCGAGGTGCTTGCACTCAGGTTGTGATGCTCAGGAGCATCTGCAAAGTGCTTAAGCAGGAGAGGGCTACAACTTCTTGAGTAGTCATGATTCTGTGCTGCCAGAAAGGGCAGACATGAGTTCTGTGTCTTGCATCCTGTCCTGCCATCAGCTCTGAAAATAGGTCAGGTCCTTGTTTTAGTTACTGCAGCTCAATTATGCAGCAGAATGCTACTCCACAGTTAAGATTTTCTTGCAATGGGATATGGGGTTTGTGATGTGTAATTACTTCTCTGTTATAGGTATTGGAAGCAGTACCTGGGCATCCACAGTGAGGTTTTTAGAAAGATGCTTGGAGCTTGAGGTATTATCACTGTGCTAAAGATACAGGAGAAATGAGACAAACTGGATAATTATGTACTTGGGATCAGGGAATTTTTTTCTTTTTTCTAGAGTTTGCATTTGAATTACCTGCTCCGTTCAGAAATATAAATCACTGTGTTGCGGCCTTTACATTCTAATTTAAAATATTTTCTCTTGTTTCTCAAGATACACTTTTTTTCTTCACAGCTTTTTGTAGGAACATGATGGAATGTAGTGGAATAGAGACAACTCCACCTGGCACACCCCCACCAAGCACAGCAGGGGCTGCTGCTGCTACACCTGTCTCATTAGGTACAGAAACTTACAGAAACTCAGCAACTTGGTCACGTTTATTCCTGTCTTCTGAAACACAGCATTTAATCCAAAAATGTTACAATCAGCATAATTACAGGGCTCTTTTGGGGACTAATTAGAAGAACTTAAATTGTTTCTTAATCATGGAAGCGTGCTTCTTATCTGACATGCATCTGACACAGAATATTTTAAAGATTTTTTTTTTTAATTCTTGAAACTTTTTTATGAAATCATCTGGATACACTCATGTGCTCATTATTCACAGGGTGTGGGGCCAGAGAATTAATGCCTTCCATTACAGTGCACAGTTAGATTAGCAGCATAGAAGGGAGTTAAAACTAATTTACAGTCTTGAACCTGGATAATCACTTGGGTTTTAATATTGTGGGTGGTAATCAAAGCACTTTTCAGATTCTTGAGAAATCGGATACACCACATTGTGAATACCAAATATTTAATTTTTTGACACAAACGGTATTGATATTTTGAGTTATACTTAATGTAGTGGTCTCCAAAGTGGAGTGCCCTTACCCCAGGGGGTATGCAAGTCAATCCATTGAGGTACATGAAGAAAAGAGTAGAACTTCCATTAATACTTATTTATATCTAAAAAAAGAAAGAAATTAACTTTACTAATGCTTGCTTGGTATACTCCTTGACTCTGGTGTTCTCACTCATTTAGTCCATATGTTGGACATTCAAATGTCCTGAGAGAAGTGTGGGTGTTCTGTGATGAAAAAGGGTTGCCAGTGGCACCCTCACTCTTGCTCACTTTCATCATTTTGAAATGCCTCACAATTTGTGTGCCTGTTTATGTGGTTTTATGGATGGGTGACGTAAGATTCCTGCAAAGACACCATGGATTGAAAATACCACTAATACAAGCACAAGTAAACAAGAAGAAAATGGAAGAGCTGACGCTTTTCTGATTCATAGTTATGAGCTCTCTGCCATTATTTTTACCTCATAATATGCCTAACAATCTAATCAGATCTGACAAAAAGTTGGCAACAAAAAATCCAAAGTTTTCAAGAGGATTGTTTGAAATCTAAATTTATATCCACCATTGTTAATGATGAACCTTGCTCTAAGTGTGTATTGAGATATTAGCTAAGATAGTATGAAGCCATTATGATTAGCCAGACATCTTAAAACTAAGCAAAACATGAAAACAAACCTTTACAATTTTTTTTTTGGTAATGTTTCAAGTCATACAATACTTTAAAAATTTCTGTAAACTCAATGATAAATCTTTAGAAGCCTCTGGAGATTTCTTAGCTAATAGTGAAGATGGTAAACTATGTACCTTGGGAAACACTTGTTCTGCTTGACATAGTAAAAATATCTGAAGTAATAAATGGAAACACAATATGGTGACAAACTAGAATCATTCATCAGCAAATACTGTTGGAAGACATTTGTTCAATGTTTGAAGAAACAAGTATTAGAACAAATCACATGGCATTGGAGAGTTTCTTATATAGTTGCCTGAAAGTATAGATCTTCCTAACATGTCTCAGCATATGGTTTACTAAATTCTGTTTCAGTAATAAAATACACAAAGAACTACTGTATTGCCACACAAGAAATTTATTCACTGCCTAATTTGTAGGCAAGCTATTGCAGCAAAGAAACTGAAGCCAGAAGTGTACAAAGTGCTACAGGATGTCATCAATGTTGTTAATTATATAAAAATAATCTTAAATTAGTATATTTTTTAACAAAACTTTGTAAATAAATGCAATGAGTGACCATGAAAACTTCTTGTATCACATAGTTGTTTGCTAGTTGTGTGGCAAGGTGTTAAAAGGAGATATTGAATTTAATGATGACATGAATATTTTTCTTTTACAAAAAGACAAGTCTCCCAGATTTGCTTACATTTTTTGTGATGAGAGGTGGCTGTCAGGAATGTGCTACCTAGTACATATTTGAAAAAAAAACCCAAAACTCATAATTTGTCCCTTCAAGGTAAAGGTGACATTTTTAGTCAGGTGTGACACAGTAACTACTTTTTGTAAAAAAGTTGGTTTTTTGAGAAAGCATTTTGAAAATTGATATTTGGAAATGTTACTATTTTAAAACAATCCTGTTGCCAAAAATAATGCCTCACATAAAAGCTGTCATCTGTACATATAAACTTGTAAAGAGAATTTCCTGAATTGTGTAAAAAGCTTTCAACTGAACAGTTTTAGTGTGGTTTGAAGTGATTTGTTAAACATGCCAAAGTGTAACATCTTCTCATTAGTTTGCGAGAATAATTGGTTAATATCAGGAAAGATGGAAACTTGCTAGCTGAATTTCAAGAAAAACTTTTACATAATTGGTGGGCAGGAGTGGAAAACAAATACATGGTTTGGTAAACACAGCCAACAATGCACTCCTTCCATTTGGATCTATGAATCTTTGTGAAGTGTCTTTTCCAGCTATGACAGCCATTAAAGCCAAGTGTTGAAATAATCTGAATGTAGAAGCAGACCTTCAAATTGCTGTATCATGAGTGGTTAAACCAAAATTTAAAAGATAATGAGGCTTCTTCAATCATATTGCTCATAGTAAAAAAACTTACTAATAATTGCATTATATAGTATGATAACCATTATTAACCCGTTATTAATAAAACAATTTTCAGTGGGAGCAGAAAAGTACTAATTTAGTAGTAAATAAATTAATTATTTTTTTTCATTCTTCTTTGTCATACTTCTAAAATTTTTGTTGTGTGTTTTATAATACACATAATATACTAGAACAGTGGTGCATATAAATGAGTCATAAGTAAATAAATGTACATATGTTGTGAAGGGTGTGTGCTCAAAAAGTTTTTACTGGTAGGTGTGCATGCTAAAGTTTGGAGACCACTGCATTAGTGCAATGTGACGTATCACTTGACTGTCATTGATGTTTAGGCTGAGGCTAGTGAGATGCTTGAGCTGATCCAACAGCTTGCTGCTATCAAAAATGGTTATAAATAAGTTTTTCTCACTTAATTTTCTGGTGAAACTTGGTTTAGAGAGCAAAATTGGTTTATCCAAGATCAGCTGAGGGCCAAACTGAAACACTAAAGCAGATGGATTAGAAGGCTGGACACCAAGGAAGAGGGCTGCTGGGTGCTCAACCCATCTCATAGACGTAACTGTCACCTTGCCAGGTATTATGAATGTACATTTTATTCTTAAATATGGGCACTTCCTGCATCATCACTGATTAGCAATCATTGATTAAGCAGTCACTCAGAAAGAACTGTACTGGCTAGAAATTTCTGAGGCATACTTCAGCTGCTATAAATTCAGTAGTTAAATGTTGACTCATCTTTTTAAGCTTATGACAAGTAGGGTTGTGCAAGATGAGTTGTGGCTAACAGGATACTCTCACCCAAAATTGAGCACAATTGATGTTGCATGCAAACCCAAGAAGAATTTAAATTCACTTTGAAAGGAGAAAGGCAGACAGGGTCAAGACTGATTTATAAATTGCCTGAACAATTCTATAACTGAGTCTTGGGGACCAGAGAACAACATTTCTAAAATTCCTTTATTCTGTTTTTTTCCTAGCTTTGTCCAGTTCCCTTGCTACACCAAGCATGTCATCTGTTCCCGCATACTCGCCGCCCTTGCCAGCTGGAGTCTCTCCACTTCCTCCTTCTATGATGACTTCAGCTTCTCTTCCACTTGTGCCTTCTGCAACAGTTTCTACTATTGCACCACCTCTAACTCCTGCCCCACCTTCTGTTGCCCCTTTGGCTTTTAGTACCCCCATGTCCAAGTTCTCTACGCCTCCTGCAGTAAGCACTACTGCTGGCCCTGGACTTCCTGCACCTCCCACTGCCCCCCCCATTTCAGGATTTGCCATGTCTACTCCTTATGATATTACCAGAGGTCATGCTGGTCGAGCACCACAGAGCCCACTGATGCCATCATTTTCTGCACCTCCAGTCACAGGTAACGTTTTGTTTATGCCCTTTTGTCTTTGTGAGACAGGTTGAAGAATCTCCTGGATGGCTTTTTCCATCAGTCTGCTAGAGTCACAGAATCATAGAATGGTTAGAGTTGGAAGGAACCTTAAAGATCATCGAGTTCCAACCCCACTGCCATTGACAAGGACATCTCCCACTAGAGCAGGTTGCTCAAAGCCCCATCCAGACTGGTCTGTTTAAACACTTCCAGGGATGCAGCATCCACAACTTCTTTGGCCAACCTGTTCCAGTGTCTTACCACCCTCACAATAAAGAATTTCTAGTACCTAATCTAAATCCTTGCCTCTTTCAGTTTAAAACCATTACTCCTCATCCTGTCACTACAGACCTTGATAAAGAGTCCTTCCCCATCTGTCCTGTAGGTCCCCTTCAGGTACTGGAAAGCCATTATAAGGTCTCCTTGGAACCTCTTCTTCTCCTGGCTCCCTAAGCTCCCTCTGTCCTGCAAGTTCAGCTTTATAATTCTGGGTACATTTAATTAATGTAGCTGCATTCAGAAGAAGGGACAGTAGGCTCTTCAGTAGAGTTCTGCTAACATTCGAGCTCACAGAAAAATCTTTTTTTGATAACTTTCTTTGTTGTTAACTCACACAGGAAAGCCCAACTGAACATATATACATATGTTTTATTTAGATCAGAAGGTCAACTTCAGCCATTATATTTCCACAGAATGATACAATACTTCAGGCCGTAACCTCATAATTTTCAGCTCTTTGTTCTGAAAATCTATCTATAATAAGCTGTCTATCACATGACACCAGCTTCTATTTTCTTATTTCCAGCCACGAAATTGTATTAGGAGAGCTAAAAATACATAGCTTCCATGCAAGCAGTTGCTGTACTTGCTAAACTGATGTAATTTTCTGGTAGTGGAATGGAAACTTGGCTCTCCAAGTGCAGTTGGGCCAGGCTTTTACTATTATTGGTGATATATCTTTTAAGTAATCTGTATTAGGAGAATGTCTAAACAGATATTGTGCAGTGTGAAATAAAAATAGCGCTTGATTAAGGTGAGTGTTGGAAAATCTATTAAAATAGGACCGAGTAATGGGGTACACGCTCATGCTTAAATTTTCTACTGTTTGAGTTCCTTTTGTTTCCTTGTAAAATATGTAACACTATTCCTTTCTTGTTCCTTTTTCTATTGCTATTAATTTCTTTTACTCAGGGCTAAAAAATTTCCTACTTCTCTCTTTTATTACGTATGAGAATATTCCTGTCTCTTTGTTCATGGAGCGACACCCATTCCTTTTTCCTCTGTTGAGAGCTTATTATTAAAATTTGAATACAATAAAAAGCAGCACTGTTAATGTAACCTGCTAAGAAACAATTGTTTAATTTTATATGTAATGTACACCCAGTCTCTGTTCTATTATCAGATATTGTTGAACTCAGTTGTTGAACTATTGTTTATAGCAGTTATATCTAGTAACCTTTAAGAAGCAGAATTGTTCTTGGGCCTTCAAGAAATGAAGTGAAGCAGGCTAGTATTCTTCTACTCTTCCTGCTCATTTTCTTGTTGAACAATTGCGTGTTGCTACAAATGCAGTAGAAGGAATGAACCTTTGAGTTTTATTCTTCCCTCTTCCTAGGTGTTTTGGTAGATCCTATTACTCAACAAGCAACTTTCTCATCACCTTTGGCTTCTGGAACTGGTTCTGCAATCACTTTTCCTGAGGAGCGTGAAGATCCCAGAGTATCTACTGCCCAAGGTGGAACACCTGCTGGAGGACTGTGGGGATTTATAAAGGTATAGGGTTTTGTCTGTTACCCTTCACAAGGAATTACATTTTTTACAGACTATGATAAGACATGCTGATTTTTTTAAATGCATGTTGCTGTAAGTCCTGTCTTTTCTCTGGTCTCATGTGCAAAGTGGCTGTTCTTAATATTGATGTTTGGTTTTGTTCTTCGTCTGTATAGAAGAGAGAGGACTACACAAATGCAGGTGCTCTACATTAATTTTAGTCCTCGTGACAGGAAGATATGCATACCTAGCATGTTCTGTCACATGTTCTTAAATCAAGTAAAGCTTTAGAACCTCTTTAAGGCCTAAAAGCTAGTTTTTATTCACAGCAACTGGATGCAGAAAAAGATCATCTGTTTTATCTCACCAGAATTATTTGCATATCCCATTTCTTTATAACTTCCTAATGAAATGAGTTGGATTTCTATGGGATCAATCTTCCTGTTCTATAAGAAACAAGTCTTTTAAAGGACAGAGAAATAGATATTTCTTCTGCCAAAGAACAGTTTAACTAAGAAGTATCTAAAGTATTACCTAGACGTTTTCTATTCTGATAGAAGTCATGGAGTTTATATAGTGCAAAACAGATACTCCTTGTGGTGTGATCTAATCATACAGAGAAAATAAACAGCAACATCAAGTAGAATTTTATTAGCCTGTAGCCTTTTTGGAGCTGTGGCAAATGCTACATGTATGTTGAATCATGAAGATTGTGCCAAAAATAAGATCTAAGGACAGTGCATGAATGCTAAACCATCTTCAGGAGCAACTGCATTTTCTGTACTGTCTTGTACAAAACATGAGGGAAGAATCAAGAGGATTCATATCCTAGTGGGTCTACAGAGTTTTGGAGAGTCTTTCAGGCCATTTTGAACACAAAAAGCTGGGAGAAAAAATTGTGTATGATATGGCAAATGATCCCTCCCTTGCTCCAGGAACACTCATCTTGACAGTCATACAGTGTTAAAGAGAAAGATAATTAATCCTCCATCAGTACAGTGAGGGCAGAGTTGTCATGCTGCCCTTTTCAAGGAGGCATGTTTTCTCATGGTCATAAACCATCATCTTTCTTCCTTTAAATAATAATGTCTTTGTCTTGGTCATCATATTCCTCTTACTATTTGAAATACATAGTAATGTTCCAGAAGAGAACTTTTTTTGGTAACAAGATTCTTTAAGCCTTTGGAAAGTGCCAGAGCTTGCAGTTGCAAATGAGTTGAAAGGCCAGTCTCATACACATTAGTGTTGCCTTTATACCAGTAGCATCCAAAAGGTGTCCTCTTTCTATTTTTGGACAAGGCATGTGTCATTGACTTCAATAATAAAATTTAGATTTTGGTTGAAGTATTAAGCGTTCATGTGTTCAGTGTGTTCAGTGATCTCTTTTTGAGAATATCCTAGGTAGAAGAATGAGGAATCATTAATTATGCTGAAGCCCTCAAGATCTTGATGTGTGTAAGCACACATCATGCTCTCTTGTTTTTTTAAAGGCTGACCAGAATCCAGAAGACCAACTGGTAATTATTACAGAAATGAATCTTGGATTCCCTGTTGAAGAACTTACACAGTATCATACCGGGACTTATGCAAAGAGTTTGACACTGTCCCGTATGAGATCCTGGTCTCTAAACTGGAGAGACATGGATTTGATGGATGGACCTCTCGTTGGATCAGAAATTGGCTAAATAGCCACACTTAAAGGGTTGCGGTGAAAGGCTCCCTGTCCAAGTGGAAGCCAGTGACAAGTGGCATTTCTCAGGGGTCAGTACCAGGACAAGTGCTGTTCAGCATCTTTGCCAGTGGCATGGACAGTGGGATAGAGTACACCCTCAGCAAGTTTGCCAGCAACACCAAGCTGTGTGGTGCCAACAACATGCTGGAGGGAAGGGATGCCATCCAGAGGGACCTGGACAGGCTTGAGAGGTGGGCACTTGTGAACTATATGAAGTTCAGCCAGGCCAAGTGCAAGGTTCTGCATCTGGTTTATGGCAATCCCAGGGACAAATTTAGATTAGATATTTATATAGAGATTTAGATTAGATATCAGAAAGAAATTCTTTAGTGTGAGGGTGGTGAGACACTGGAACAGGTTGGCCTAAGAAGTTGTGGATGCCACATCCCTGGTAGTGTTTAAACAGACCAGTCTGGATGGAGCTTTGAGCAACCTGCTCTAGTGAGAGGTGTCCTTGCCAATGCCAGCGGGGTTGGATGATCTTTAAGGTCCCTTCCAACCCAAACTGTTCTGTGATTCTATAATCTGTATTTCTCCTCTTGGAGCAGTTAAACTACTCATTTTCTTCTGGTGTTCGTAAGAAGTCATGCACCTTTCTTTCAGATTCCCTTCAAGGTAGATAATATCCAAGACTGTGACAATCTGAAATTGAGAGTTAATGGTCTAGAATCAAATGAGACAAATGTTTCAGTTCATTTGATCTGTCAGAGGTGACTGGGCAATCTTTTAGCAGTTCCAAGATTTGTGTCTTCATAGTATATCAGAGGCAAATTTGGATACTGTTACAGTCATTGCCCCTAACAGCTTCCATATTTGACTATTTGAGCAATGAAGACAACCAGGACCTGAATTTTCAAAAGATTTGTGTTCGCACTCAGACGACGTAAAAGATTCTCCATTTGAGCAATTTGGATTTATGTTTACTTAGAATTGACTTGTAGAAATTCCAAACTTAACTTATGGTTCATGGAGTTGTGATAACTGCACATTTTGCATCGGTATAAAACTCTACATTATTTATCCCTGCTTGTGCTAGGCTGATGAATGTAAAGGTGTCTTCCACAGGTAGAATCAGGAGTATATATTCTGTACTATGTACTTCTTGCTGCTTAGAAACCTGATTGTTTGCAGGAGGTGTGTAATGACTTTGTGTTAGTTAGGCAGCCAGGGTGCTGATTGAAGTACTACTTGGCTTTCTATTACTGGAAAGATGGTAGAATTGGAAATTAAAATTACTATTAAAATTTTTCTGAGGCTCTCATAGTATTCACATGTTAAAACAACAGACGAAATAGTGAGAGAGCTGAAGGAGGAGGAATATAAAGTTCTTGATGGCATGCTCTGGATACATGAGTAGTCACAAGAGTATGCCTATTACTCAGTGAAAGCTACCATTCAGAAAAATCTAATATTATATTCCTGAGAAACGAGTGTTTACAGTGGGGTCTGGCTTGAAAAAGCTTAGTGGTTCTAAAGTGAGTAATAGTTTTGATTTCTTTATCAAATTCTACAGTCAGGCTAGCGTTCTGCACAGTGTTGAGAAGAGTACCTGAATGTAGCATGAGGCATGGGCTAAAGTAATCATTATTAGTAACTATACAATACTTCAGTAGTTGTAGAAGTGTGTGGGATTTTTTCCTTTGTTAAACTTACTACAAAGAAATAGAAAACATTCAAAGATTGGATGGGACTTCCCTGATGGGACTTCAGCAGCCTGATGTAGTGGAAGGTTTCCCTGGCAATGGCAGATGATATTAGAACTTTATGTTGTAATTGAAAAGTCACGCACTAATAGTCGTATCCTGTAGTGTTTGTGGTGAGGAGTGAGATACTTGGTAACACCTACTATATAAATGTGGTAGGAAAAACACAAAAGTTTTTGTTTGTTTGTGTCCTGGTTTGAGATAGAACTAAACCAGGTTTTTTTCAGTAATTTTACTTTTCAGTTAAATTGCTTCTAACTAACTTCACTCTCTGCCTTTTCTTTTCAGACAGTGTCTGCTTCTAGCAGATAAGGTCTGATGTTTGTAGTTGATGCCAAGGAATGGTACGCAGAGAGGTTCTGGCTTACGCTTATTTCTGTAACAAACAAGGCCAGTTAACTTGGGTATGAATCAAGTTGGAGGATCGGAAGCAGAAAAGCATAGAGGGGTTACACCTGTGGGGAGGAGTGGACAGGACTGGTGACCCAAAACTGACCAACAGGGTATTCCATCCCATCTGTGTCATGCTCAGTATAAAGCTGAGGGATCAAAGGAGGCAGCTGTCTTTCTTCAATGGGTGGCGTCCAAAGAGGACTCTGTTTTTCTGCCTTTGATCCTGATCACTGCATTCCTGAATCCAGTTGCTGAATCCAGTTCCCATCTGTCACTGAGTCCAGTCTGGGAGCTTGATACTGATTACGTATACATTTGTATATATTGTTTGTTATTATTATGTATTTATTTTTAGTAGTTTTAGTTTCATATCTCATTAGTTCTAGTTTCTTTTAAGCTCATAACTCTCTCTGTTTTTCTCTCTCCCTTCTCTTCTGGGAAGGGAGAGGGGTTAAAAGAGAGCATCTGTCGTGTTCTTTTAGTGGCAAGCCCAGCCTAAATCACAGTAGTTTGTTTTTAACTGTAACACTTTAAGTTTCTTGGGAAAAAAACACAAGATAATATGGAAACCTATTTGTTTAAATTCAGGGTGTAGCTGAGAATCCCATGGTGAAGTCTGTTCTTGATAAAACCAAGCATTCAGTCGAAACCATGATCACAACGCTGGATCCTGGCATGGTTCCATATATCAGTAAGTATTTGTGACAAACCATTAAGCAATGTATGTACATGTTAGAGAGGTTAATATAATATAGCACACTACTTTTACACTTGAAGTTTGTGTATGTTGTGTGTTAATTCAAACTCACAGTACTGTACTGATTTCTCATATGTATTGTCCAGTGAATCTCTTATTATGGAGGCTGACTTTTTATGTCTGTCTTGAGGTTCATTTGACTTTTGTATCCTGCTATAGTTCAGACAGTGGCAGAGTGAATTTAATTCAGATTGCGAAAGATTAGGAAGTTAAAAACAATGAGTAGACCTTGTCTATAATCCCTGAGTTGCATACCGTTACACAGTTACATTTAAAATACACTGTATGTGCTCTGTTGGATCACATGCTTAAGTGCTACTGTGAGAGCTGTGACATTAAAGTTAAAACAAACCAAAAGGTAGGCATACTCAGAGAGTAATAGGGTAGAGATATTTACATAGCTTCTTTGTCTTTCTTTCAACTTTCAGGTGTTATGCTTTTCTACCCTAATAGAATTTATACTTTTTTTTAGGAAATTTGGCAAACTTGAGGCAGTTCCTGAATCAGTTAGTAGGAACATTAAAATTCTAAAATGATATAATGAAATCTGACGTACTGCTGATCATCAAGCCTGGAAGGAAAAGCATAGCATTTCAGTTACAGCTTGAAAACTATAGGAAGGAGAAGCATTGTGGAGTTCACCATTTTTTGTTCTACTTGAGTGCATATTACATGTCACATACCACTGATGGAAGGTTTCTACTTCATTAAAATGGGGAAGCAAAAGTTGTAATTTGGTGGGGTCTTTTGTTAGTTTCGGTTTGGGGTTTTTTTGGTTGGTTGGTTGTTTTTTAGTTTTTTCATCCAGCAATCTGGTAGTTAGTCCTCCTGGTTGTGCCAGTACCTCCCACTGTCTTCATGTAGGTGAAGCTGGTCAGGAAACAGCTAAGGCTGAGAAGAAACTATTAAAATGTTTTTGTATTTTGTTTTTCTGAGCTGTCTTTCAGCTGGGTCCATACCGTTACCCAGCTAAGCATTTTACTGTACTATTGTACTAATCTAGTGAACAATATGTGGAATAAAAGGGGAAGATGATCTAATTATTGACTAATAATTAAATCCCTTACATTTAAGGGAACATTTTCCTGCATCTGACTAGTGAGGAAATAGTGGGACATAAAATTAGCGAGAAAGCAGGCCAGCAACTGAAAAAGTATTTGAGAGGACTAGCAATGCAAGGCTACAGAAATATTGATTATGCACAATTTGGTAAACTGTATTTAAGGTTTCTATTGCAGTTGTGATCATCCCTTTTTAAAATAGGATGTTAGTATCCAATGATAGTTTGGATAGTGTGACATAGAATTGATTGGACAAAAGAACATTACCTGGAGGAGGAAGTAATTCTAATAAAAGCTTTATTTGTAAGATTCAGTTAAAGTAAGCAAATTCAGTAGTTATCTCAAAGTTCTCTAAAGCCGTGTTGCAAGGGAAAGCATCTATATACACCTTGGCCATTAATATATTGTGGGTTTTTTGTAGTTGCAGGTTGTGGAAATAGGGTAGAGATTTGTAAGCTTAAAACATTCCTTCTAGAAATGTTTTGTGGGATTAACAAAAGTCATGTCCTCAACAACAGATGGCCCCACTTCTCTGTGCTCTCTCTCCACTGCTCCAATTCCAAACAGATTTCAGATTCCTCATGCCAAAGCCTGAAATTACCAAAGCTTCTAGATGAGGTGGTTGACTTTTTTTGTGTGTGTGAGCAAATAATATTTCTGTAATTTCTTCCTTGAAAAGAGATGAATTGTTTTCACTGGCCCATTGTGAAGATGTTATCTGAGGCAAGCACCTGGAATAGAAAATTTCTGTCTGTACAGGAAATGTTCAACTTATAAGCATCAATGCTTTTGTAACAAAAAACTGTTATTTCAGTTTATAATACACAAGGTACAATGATATTTCATGTTCAAGTGTCAGAGCTTAATTTAATGTGACTGTTCTATGTCTGAAGTTGTCACGATGTATCTAATCCTTATAGTTTAGCTTTTAATATTTCCATATTCCCATGGTGTGTGACAGAACATGTCACAAATTGTTTCTTTTAATGTATGAAATATCTTTGTTTTCCTTCTGTGGTATCTGCAATGGAGAGAGATATGATTTCATAAACAATGATCCTTTAATAAAAAGAACATAATCTGTATTCTGCTCTTGCAATACACAAACGTGAGGCAGTTAGCATTCTTAAGTTACTATGCAGTCATTTACTAGGTATGTTATGGGCTATATGCATTAAAAACTTTTAACAGTGTTTCTATCCCTAAGCACTCAAAGAAGGCTAACTTCAGCAAAAGCTTGTGGTCAATTTTAAGCCCTTGTTAACTTATGTTAACTTGATATCTATCAAGAAGGAATCAATGAAAAGAGACACTCAATTTTTTAGTCCAGTTGTTACCCAGTTGCCATTGCCCAAACTTCAGAGATGTGTACACCCCATTCCATTCAGTAAAGCAATTTATAAATAAAAAGTTAAAAAATAATCTAAAAAGCAAATAGAACATTTACTAGTGTTCTGGCACAGACCGTTTACTAGTATTCTGTCATATCTCTCGTGATTCTTCATAAAAAGATGATGTTTCCTGCAACTGGGGTATGCTAAGTAATACAAGCTAAAGAATAAATTGGTTTTTTCTTTAAAATTTAAGCTTGAGGGTTATCATTATCAATGGAGAAACTTTTCTTACATTAGGATAAATACTGTAGACTTTGCCAGCATGTATAATTAGGTGGAGTGATAGTGTTTAAAAGCAAAACCACAGGAGCCTGTGCTTTTCTCTTTTAAAAGGCAGCTTAACATATTTTCTACAGTCAGCATCTGACACCCCTTCTTCACAAGAGTCCCTTAGAGCCAGTTGCTCAGGACTCTGTCAAGGCAGCTTTTGAGTATCTCCAAGGATAGAGACTCCAGCACCTCTCTGGTCAACCTGAGTCAGTGCTCAGTCACCCTCACAGTAAAAAAGCTTTTCCGAATGTTCATAGGGAACCTCCTGTGCTTCAGTTTGCACCCACCGCCTCTGGTCTTGAGACTGTGCACCACTGGAAAGAACCTGGCTCCATCCCCTTTGCAGCCTCTCTTCAGATATTTGTACCATCAATAAGATTCCCCTGAATGTTTTCTTCTCCAGGTTGAATATTCCCAGCTCTGTCAGTCTTTCCTCATAGAAGAGATGCTCTAGTCCAGTGGTTCATACAGCTCAATAGTCTGTCTTGAATATTGAAGCAACAGGAGATGCTGTATGGTAAATGACAGTAGATTTCACACCTTCTGTAGTCCTCTCTCCTTGTACTTCTCCATGATCCACAGCCGTTGGACTAAGAATGAAAAGAGGTGTGTCTGTAACTTTTAGTGCCTATTTGTGGACGTGTTCAGTAATTTGTCCCTTACACTTCCTGATGCAATTTACTTATCCAGCTTTCTCTGATGTCATGTTCCATGTCTGAAAACAGTTTAAGCTGTTCTTAAGAAAGCTTGTCACAGAGGGACAAGCTTTATGAGATGTTTTTGCATAAATTAAGTTTGACAATAAAAATGATCCAACTGTGATATAGACAGATGTGAGGTAGAATTGAGCCTATCAACCTTTTCTAGTGGTTTTAGATTTCTTTTGATTTATGAACTGTTCTGTTTTATTCTAACAAAGCTTAGTGAAAATTCATCCTTCTTCATGGAGATACCACCATATGGAAATGGTTCAGAAATAATTAGAACTTTGTGGTTCCGTATATATTTAATATCTTAAAACAAGACAAAGGTTTAGGGAAGTAGACAGACAATAAAATGACACTGAGATTCACAGTCCAAGGACAACTAGACAGTAATGCAAGCCTTTCTTTTAAAGTTTATGTAATTTTACAGCTGTTCCCTCGATTTTATGAACTGCATCTGTGTCCATGACATAGGAAGAGTTTGTATGTCACACCCCTTCCCAGAACACCAAAACATCCTCAGAAATGGATGTCTGGGTTAATTTCCTAAACCCATGAATTGTCACCTTAAATGAACAGTGTGCTTTTTTTCAGATGCTAAACAAGCATCCATTCCTATTTTCTGTCTTTCATCCCTGAATCACTTAGCCATTCATGTAGACTTTCCTAAGTTACTTCTGCTTCATAACAGAACTTTTGTACAGTGCATGAGAAGAAGAACACTTAAGATATATTTGAACTAGTTTATAATGGGAATGATGAAAAATATATGCATATATGTGTATTTTTACAGAAACTGGGGGAGAAATGGACATAGTGGTTACTTCTAATAAAGAGATAAAAGTTGCAGCAATTAGAGATGCCTTTCAAGAAGTCTTTGGAATGGCTGTTGTTACTGGAGAGGCTGGACAGTCTAACATCGCACCCCAGCCAGTGGGCTATGCTGCAGGTTTAAAAGTAAGTTGATATATAAGAGTTTTGAAGTGCCTCAAATGCAAAGACAGGGTGTGTAAACATTCACCCAAAAGAATCGGATTTTCTTTTTTTGGGATAGGTAAATATCTCCTTTTTTTAAAAATTTTATTTTATTGTCGTCTGGATCATTAGAGAATTTAAAGCTGCTTGTTCAAATAGTTTTGGCTTTTTTGTTGCTTGGTTGGTTTTGGGTTTTTTTTTGCAAAGGCATTCGCAGCAAATGAAGAATATATGTGTCAGTCTTCTTGTACTATCATTGGTTGACATCACATCTGACATACATTATGATATCACTGTAGTTTAAAAGTATACCAGGCATTTCTTCTTAGTCTATTATTACCACACTATGTTGGGAATATTAGTTTCAGAGTTTCTCTTAATTTCTAAGTTGTTTCCCCACTAATTCTGTAGGTCAAAGATAATTTGATCAACTCTTGTCAGGGATCTTCCTAAACAGATCTATGTTACGTTTAAAAAGTAAGAGTTCACTGTGCAGCCTTCTAAACAGCTGTGCTGTCCCAGAGGAAGGGTTCCAAAGGTTGTTTCAACAGATTGTAAAAATGTACGTGTTTATCAGGTGTATCTACTGGCCAGTAACTAGAAATTCTGAAAATTCGCTTCTTAAATGTAGGTGAATGATTTAATCATTAAAAATAGGAAACATTTTCTTGTAACTGCTGTGGCAATGCTCACATTGTAGAGCCTATTGTCATAGCAATATATTGCCTGATACAATTTTTTTATTGAAGTACAGAAGAGTAATATATATATCTGTATATCTGTTTAGCTACTGCAGTGTAGTAGCAATAGTATTACATCTTCAGAGTGATAACATGTTTGGAGTGAATTCCTTTGGAGGTTCCTCCATCCTAGTTGAATAAGTACTACAACAAAGAATTCCCTTCCCTTGGTCCAAAGCTCTTAAAGGACCTAAATGTGGCAAATCTTAAGCTGCAAAAACATCAGTGTCCGTAACAGAAATATATACTGATGCTTTACCTAATAGTGAAACTTCACACAGTTAGAGGTGAGGAATTCCTTGCATGCTAATCTAGGTCTTTTGCATGGCAAATAACAAACTAAAAATATTTAGTTAATTTTATCGTAGGCTTTGTTAGTTTGAGATTCCATTGTGGCTTTTCATGAGTTCTATTTTCTGTTTTTCTACTGTTGAAATAAGGGTAGTTTTTTTAAATCTCTCATATTTTCCTTTTTATCTTGAAAAGTTTGCCTTTTTTTTTGCATTCGTTTATAAGCATTGTAATATGTTGTGATTCAAAGAGAATGTTGTTTAACAGCTTATATTACTATTTAGGGAGCCCAAGAAAGGATAGATAGCTTGCGTCGGACAGGAGTAATACATGAAAAGCAGTCTGCTGTGTCAGTAGAAAACTTCATTGAGGAGTTGCTTCCTGACAAGTAAGAACTTTGAATATCTTACTGGGAAGAGAGGGGGAAAAAGAAAAGGAGAATATTATTTGTTTACTCAAAGGGGCCTATAAGAGTTGCTGACATTATCATTCTGAGCAGAAGAGAGTCTGTCTTCAGTATTGCTTTGTCAGCTGTGATTTTGGTGATGGTGTTCAGCTTTTAGTCCAGACATATTGAGACTTTAATAAGTCACTGTGATTAAAGATTCACATTATAAAAATACAAGTGATACAGAACTGAATAAATTAATGGGCTTCATAAGTTGGAATTGGGCTAATAATTTGCTCAGTCTTGTATGTGCATTCTCGTCTTTCTCCAAGATTGCATTAGTTTCAGGACGTATATTACGGTATGTTACGGCATGTGTAGTAATGTGATTTTATGAGATAATATATTATCCATTTTCTTTTCACAGAGAACGTACTTACTACTTTCAGTTTGTATTGCACACACATCACAATAGTGTTTTCTAATATATTGCAATTTGGTTTTGTAACATACTTTTTGACAGATATTTCTTGAAGTAGCTTTCTAATTCATTTTTAAGGACAATGTTTTGTTGTCGTGGGTTTTGTTAATGCAAACTTAAATAGTGTTTTTCTAAATAGTGTTCTTCTTTTTTTTTTACACTTGCTGTGCTTTTGCTCCATTTTTAAAGGTACATTTAGTATCCTTAGTGGAAGAATTTTCTAAAATAAATAGAATTAGGAAGTGTTTACATTTTTATTTCATATTTATTTCCATCTAGTCTGTTTTATCATATTTCCACAAAGCAATATGACATCTCTGTTTTAAAATAATTGCTGTTTTCATCCTTTGAGTTTACTTATTCCTAAATCTGAAAATGTTGCTTAAAGTGCTTGGCATGAAAGAGCTCACCCAGGACTGCAGTGTTATTGAAAGGAATGCTAGCTCTTCTGTCCACACATTAGAGGCCCCAAGAATGTCTCGATATTTGATATTAGTTATAGTGGAAAAAAAAAAATAACTTAATGCATGATTTAATTTTTATTCAGTAGACAACATTGAAAGCTTCCTTCCGTGTTGTTACAAAAATCATTTCGGCCTTTGGTTTTTTCTACAATGAAATGATAGTCCAGAGTGCTAGTAATAAATTTATTATTTTTTTTGAAGTGAGTGCTGTAGTGTTACAGTTCTAATATGGGAGGTGCAGACTGTGTTTTGCTGATATTGTTTACCATACTTACGCATGGCTGAAGCAGAGGAGTTTCCAAGGAGCCACCCATCAATAGTAAGAGCTCTGGACCTAGCACCTAATAGATCAATCACAGCATGCAGCTAAGCTTCTCAGTTGCCTGTCAGACTGTTCCCCTTCCAATTATGAATCTTGGATACTATTTGCAAAGGTTGCAAACTCTTTTCTGTGTATTTTATCCTCTAGACTCTTGAGTCCTTTATTAACTGGGAGCAAGTTATCTTAAACCATGAAGCTTTCTCAACAGTCCTTCATAGTTGCAAGTGAGGTAGTCCTCTGTCACAGAGCATTACTGTGCTCTATTCCCCACTCTGAAGATAATCACAGAGTCACAGAATCTTAGTGGTTGGAAGGGACCTTTGAAATCGAGTCCAACCACATTAAAAAAAAAAACAAAACAAAACAACACCTTAAAAAAAAACCAACACCACCCCAAAAAACCCCAACAAACCCATAAAACCCACGCACACAAAAAAAAAGCACCCACCAACTAAACCCCACAGCCCACCACAGACCAATAATCTTGGGCACTAGAGCATGCCCTGAAGAGCCATGTCTACACGTTTCTTAAATACCTCCAGGGACGGTGACTCCACCACCTCCCTGGGCAGGCTGTTCCAGTGCCTGACCACTCTTGCAGTAAAGTAATTCTTCCCAATGTCTAATCTAAATCTCCCTTGCC